>JAAXLI020001476.1:14890-34471 GCA_014621495.2 Entosphenus tridentatus
ATATATGCCTACGGAGGGGTAAAAATATTTTTGAAGGGGGGGGAGGTCGACAATTTTCGGAAACCTTTTAGATCAACTATTTACCCACCACTTTCTATTATATTAGGTTTTTTTCGGTAAAGTCACGTAGGTAAAAAAATAAAATTAAAATTAATAAAAGTAAAATAAAAAAATCACGACGTTTCAGAGGCAACACAAGCTTCCGTCTTCAGGTGGAACCGTCACAGCCCGACAGCTGTATCAAGTAAAATTTGTGTTGCCTCCGAAACGTCGTGATTTTTATTTTTATTTTACTTTTATTAATTTTAATTTTTTAGCTACTTGACTTTACCGAAAAAACTTAAGAATATGAATCCTTGCAGTCACGAAAGCTTCAAATCTAGAATCACTTTCTATTACTTTTGGATTCAGGACTTCTTCAAGCCTCTTATTATTTTGTTAATGGACAAACGGAACGCCAGGCTTTCACAATAGCTTAGTACTTGTGTATGTATATGTTATGTTTTTAAGAGAAGTTTTGAAATATATTTCCCCCCCAGGCAACATCAGGTACTTCCCGCTTGTAATCTATGAAGATTAGCGCTGACACAGTGTGCCACGGATTATGGGAGTAATTAGCTGTGCGATTCCATTAATTGGACGGATGCATTTGCGGATAACAGGGAAAGCGTGGCACGTGAATAGTGGATATGTTGCTCAACGATAAACTTGCATATTATACGGTTCTGAGATTTCCTAAGACACGAATGGTGCAAATTTAGATTTAATATTCAAGAATTCTGTTTTCTACTCATCTAAAGTGCCTCGGCACTATACTCGACCAAAATATGTTGTTTGATCACCACGTCCAAAATATAGTCAGGTCCTGCGATTTCATATTAGGGCTCTACGACACATTCGACCACTATTGAGTCGTGACATAGCCAGCACGGTGGCGTGTAGCATAGTATCGACAAGGCTTGATTATTGCCGCTCGCTATTCTACGGGACGTCTGGCGATAACATTACCAAACTTTAGCATCTACAAAACTCTTTGGCATGTGTCGTGATGGGTATGCAAGATCTGTGCTGGTCGAGCTTCATTGGCTTCTCATTGCCGAATGAATACATTATAAGGTCGCACTCATTACACACAAAGTGCGTGCCACAAATGCACCACAATACCTTGTTCATCTCAAGTGATCCTTGCAGTGGCTTTTGGCTAGCGATTGAACAGTCACTGGATCGCGCGCTTTTTGATGCACTTTGGCAGCAATCTGGAACACTCTTCCGTACAATATTAGGAAGCCACTGAAGCTATGTACTTTTAAATGTAGATTGAAAACTCATTTCTTCAGAACTGCTTTTTGTGCTTAGTTTGTTGTCCTGCCCCCTATACCTCCGATTAGCATGGTTGGCTACGTAGGGTGCGATAGTTCAACATACATACAAAAAAATACTTCTACTAAACAAATTACATTGACACAGCTAGTTAATGGTGTTGCAAAGAAAATACCTCCGTTAAAAGTTACGTATAAATTCCACATTTCCCTGCAGCCACGCGTTCTCGCTAATTTCTACAGATCGTGTTTTGTAGTCCCGCCGCAGTGTGCCGTGGATTACGGGAGCAGTCAGGAATTATAACTGCTGATCATTGTAGGAATCTGTGGATTATTGGGATTTCGGATTTTTGCTGTATTTGAAATAGGGGTGACTACTGAGTTGTCATAAGCATCTGGGCTGTGCTATATTGTCGTAATTCAGAGGTAGTATTAATATTAAACTAGGCTTTCTATTGCGCATTTTTCACAAGGGCTCAAAAGTGCTATACATGAAGATTAACCTATCGAGAGAGCCTGTGTAAAAACAGCTGAGCTTAAAGTCGCGATTTAAAAAGTGGAACATGCTCAAATTCCCTGAATGGACTGAGGAAGGGAATTACACAATCACGGAACCTAGTGGGAATAGCTCCCATAGAACAAAGTCTGTTCTTTGTAATAATGAGTAAAGCAGAAAAAGATTTAGTTGTACCGCACTTCAATACTCCCACGCCTCTGCGTCCTGCTTTCACCAACCCACACTGACCAGCATGAATCCAGCAGTGGATTCATACATGTAGTATTCAGTTTAAAACGTAGGCTTTTGCGACCAATATTATCCATAATGTAAAGTTTTTTTGGGTGCGATGGCATAATTATAAATGTGTCGTTAAACCCGCCACCACTCGACATAGCCAATTAGTAAGGTTTGTCACATAAACAAAACATGTACATTCGTTACTAGTACAGCACATCGGTGTGTTGGAGAGTAAACCCACAGCAAGTACAATTCGAATATGACATTTTGTCAGTAATTAACTCTGGCTGTCGCCTGATGAAGCTGGTTGTAATTACCAGTTAAAAGTGTCCTGAACTAGTAACGAATTGGTATGTTTTGTTTACGGGAAAAACCTTAATAAATGGCTGTGTCGGGTGGTGGCAGGTTTAACAACACATTTACATGTACGCGATCTAACCAAAAACAAAAAAGTCCTTCTATTATGGACATGTTTAATTATTCACTGCACATAAAGTTTTTACTTTAGTAAAAAATGTAATCAAAAAGATGAAAAAAAATATGCATGCTCCTCTACGTTACACATATTTCAAGAAACAAGTCTGCAACATGACCAGCTTTAAAAAATGTTTACGATTTAAAATCCAAGATTTTTTTTATATCTATGCTACTAGCTGACGTGTACACTTGTAGAAATTATGGCTTTTGTGCTTATCTAATGAGCATTGAACACCACAGAGGATATTTAGTCAAAGTGTGGAGATTTTTTAGTAAATGCTCATCAAAGGCATGCAGCTGACAATATGCCACATTTTATTATTCTTGGCCGTAAAAGAGTCAACAATTAACAGGAGCAAATGGAGTGTGTTATTATTGTAAATACAGATAATAATTTTAATAGCTCATGAAACATTACAATACATATTTCATTTAGTTTCACTTAATTACTCTTAAGTATTTACTTGTAATTGTGTCACTTGTCAATGATAATTAATGTCTTTATTTATTTAAGGATACATTTGAATCATGCGGTTAACATTTCGCGTTGTTAAATCACATGGCATTACGATTTACAGTTGAAACAAATTGCGAGGTATCTATTTTAATTACATTCACATTTACTACAATTTTTGTTTTATATATTTTGGTCATCATACACAAATCATTCGCAGTTTATATTGGCTCGAATGGAAAATAAATCATCCTTACCTGCAAATGATAGCAAAACTATTAAAGCAAAACATTTCAGCTTCATTGTCGATCTTGAAATCGTTATCTAAAACTAATCATGAGAGAAGGGGTATATTACCCCACTTACATATGCTTTCTCTATTTTTTAGTGAAACTGCTACTCTCAGGAGGAGAACTTATCTCATTGATGCTGCGTAATATTTAAACAGCAGGAACACCCAGCCCCGACTTATCTGCTTCACACATAAGCCATTCATGCTGACAACTTTTCCAAACTGGTTTCAGCATACACTAGTTGGTGCTGACCAGGAAGCATATTTTTTTGTATGTTTAGTCATGAAAGGGTCATTGCAAGTTTGCAAAGGAAGATCTTCAGAAATGCTGTACCTGATAAAAAAAATGTGAATGACAACTTGTTTAATTCCTAAACGAATATATATTCGTTAGTTGTAAAAAAAAGTGCATATTTGCAGATAAAATATAAATGTTTGTAATTTTTTTAATCATTCGTCTTCAGTTTATTATATGTGATTATCAAAATCATATTTAGCAACGTCATGTATTACCCTATGGATATTACCCCTGGATTTTAGCAATCCGTCTAAGCACCTGCACACGTGCTGATTTAATCACTCCATCTCTCTGGTGGAGGTACTGTCAGACACGGTGCATCCCTTGGCTGCCGCCGCTCTTACACTATTGTTTACCATCCCATCCATCATCTCTTCTCACGATATGTCATGCTCAAACTCAATAAAAAAAAGTTTTTATTACTACAAAATACAACACGCCAAAAGGTTTCAATGATGGCGCAGCGGGACCACATGAAAGGGGTGCGGAAAGAAGGGGAATGGGGCCCGCTGCTCCAACCAAATGGGGACATCGCGTAGGGAGGAAGATAACGTTTTTTGTTATAGCGTCTCTAATGTGGAGATATTTAAAAAATTGGGAGCGGGGAATTTTAAAGTCGGTCGGCACGCTATCAAAAAGCAGCACCCTCCCACCTCTCATAGACAAAAGATCCTCAACATTTCTCAGGCCAGACTTCCTGCAACTGGTCCATTGTATAACTTTGCCCCCCACTTTCAAAGAAGGGTTACCCCATAACATCGATCGTCTGTGTAGGGGGTCAAAAGGGGGGTTTTGTGGTCTTTACAACTCAGTGCCACACAAACTGGCTATAGTGGCTGTATCCCTTGCAGTCTGTTTTTTTTCTTTTATTGCAAAGGCGAACCCCTCCAGATAGCACAGTTTGACCTATTCCTGGTTCAAGCCAGCACTTCACAATTTACAAGCCCACGACCCTATAGTTTTTTTCTGAAAGTCTGGGAGACCCAGGCCACCCTCATTTAGAGATAGTATGAGGGAGAGGTAACTGATAGGTACGAGTTTGTGATTCCATATAAAGGAGGAGATTCGAGAGTGCAGTGACTTAAAAAAAGGCCCTTGGGATCCGTGAAGGGACCATCCTGAGGAGATACAGTATTATAGGGAGAGGACCTTTTAAACACTGACACTGCACGTGAGGGGGTTATGTGGCTCACAATGAACTCTATTCGTCTTCTTCTTGCTCATGTTTAGATGACATAGAAAAGAACAGGCCAGATGCAGTCGGGTAACTCAGACCCAGTGCCTAATGTTCCGTGAAGCCAGGAATCCAACCTTGGTCACCCATCACTTAGCCTCGCCATCACACACGCACGCAACAGATCCCACGTATAGTATTACACAACTGCTGGGAAAAGTTCAGTTTTTTTGTATTGCGACTCAACACGAGCCCAGTACAAAGCACGGGTCACAGTACAGGGGTGAGGGTGAGGGAGACTGGCGCGCCCGGGCTTAATGAGGGGGAAAATACGGGCTCTCTACCCCAGCCAAGTGGAGATCGCAAGTGAGAACATAAAAGCTTATATGGGGAGGGAAGGATGAGGGTTATATGGGGAGGGAAGGATTATGGGATAAAGAGGGGCATGGAAAATGTCAGGAGGGGGGAAGGGGAACTGGAAAAATGCAGTTAAAAGCACCTGCTCAGGCCATCGTGGTTGCATTAGGGCATGGTGTGGCCAGTATCAATCCCAGGCGCTTTACTCCTCTCAGTTGCGATGATTACACACCATACCAGGTACTCATTTATATTAAAATGTGGATTCAACTTCGGGGAGACCGCGGTCAGATTTAGATACCCCTTGCAACTTATGTTAGCCACTTTTATGAATCGAACTCAGGTCAACAGGGTTTGGAGTGCAGTGTTCTCACCACTGTGCCACTCCTTATCAAACACAAACAGATATGTTTGTATGCGAGTATGTTGACTGGACGAAGTGGTGGAGTAGGCATAATGCCGATGAAAGAAAAAAAATCACGGTGTAAATATTCGTGAAATAAAAACTGCAGGAAAAGTTATAATAACATTACAAAAGGCTGCAAAGTTAGGTCCAGTTCAGTATAACTGTGTAAAGAAGCTCCTTCGCAGGTTCCATTTTCTAGATTATTTCACGATAACGTATTTACAAGGCGAGAGTGTGACTCACATGTTTCACAAGGCTATGACTATCTACAGCCCCGGTGGTTTACACTAGATTAATCTCGATCAGCCCTTCTTTATGGTTTCCACCATGTAGATCTCCAACAGTCGGCCCCAATGTTGTCCACCTGTAGTCATCCTGCAGTCCCCGTGCCAGCGCCCCGACCCGGACCTCGCTCTCGCTCCCCCTTATATACCCGCTCGGTCATGCCCTGGTAACTTCCAGCACTTTTTCCCGGTAGATTCTTACAGCAGACGCTACCGACTTCTACTTCCCTTCTTGAACCTTCTCTCGTACAATACCCTGCACCTGTTTCCACCCATCTCCACTGACCCCACTATAACATTTGCCATGTACAGTACCCTGCAAATGTGAGCAAAACTGAGATCGTGTACGACATGTTTGCTAAACAATTGAAGGTGTCTGTCAGAGGGACAACTGGAAAACATTGAAGAATATGTATGTTGAACTTTTTTTCGCACCGTACATAACATGTGTACCTAGGGTGATTTTGAGAGCAGAATAAATATGTGGAAGCTAAATTGCGTTTGATGTTTACACTCTTTGTCCCACATTACTTCCTCAAGGCAAACCCTGAGGCGTTTGTGCTTGAAGCTTAAGCTATAATTTTCATATCAAAAGGATTTTTTTAAAATACCTATAGTTCAAATTACAGACGTTAAGCAATGGAAATCATTAAATTATAGGAAAACCCAAAACACAGGTATGTTTGTCCAATTCCTGCAGATGCTACCATTTTAGGAGTGACGTGGCAGCAAAAGCTACTACATTTTTTGCAACATATACAAATTTAGTGGGTTCTTTGTACACGTCACATTGTCGTAATATCCAGGCATTTTGAAAGGCCATTCTTTCCCTGTCTCTTTTGCCTTGACAATTGGATTGTAGAGAAGCACAAATGTTGGTTAGCCCCTGTGTCAATTTTAATAAAATATAATAATAAAATAGATGGTTAATATGGAGAGTAAACTTTGCATAGTGCTCTGTAGATGCTTCCATGGTGCAGTGGTCAGCACACTGAACTTGCAATCCACAGATTACCAGTGCAGTCCCTCAGTAGAAGCAGCTGAAACAATAGGACACATTTATGAAATCCTCTGGCTGCCTTTGTATAAATCCCCTGCCTGCCTTTGTAGATATGGGTTACACCACAGTTAATTGGCAGGTCGCGTGGTGGGGAAAAGTGTTGGTACTCCCACCCCTTCCGAGATTTCTGGTCAGCCTTGAAGAGTAGGCCAAAATACCCTCTCAAGAGCTTCTAGGGGAGCCCCTTCTGCCAGAAGTGGAGTGAAGCAAGCAATTGCAGGGCAGCACCTTTACTTTTGTGGGGCACTTCTGGCCATTCATAGACCGTGTGCCGTGAGCCATTTTCAGACATATGAACATGGCTCATACGCCATAATTATCACACATGCATCAAATGCAAAATGTACGTTATATTATACATTTAAAATTGGAAACGCTTCTTCAAACTAAAGATGTAAGTCAAAGCATGATATTCTGGTGCAGGTTAGCGTGACCAAGGTTATGAGGTCAATCTAGAGCTGAAAGTATCAGGAAAGAGGAAAGGGAGGAAAAAACCTGCGATGCACATGGCAGATATACAGTTTCTTTATAGCAGTGGTTCTTAACCTAGGGTGCACGCACCCCCTGAGGGTGTGAGATGCCTTCTCTGGGGGTGCGAGACATGCCAGATTGTTTTAGAAGGTAAAACATCGAAACACAAATTAAGCACGGGCACGTACAACTACTTTGTTTAATCAAACCTATGTATTCACATTTGTTTACGATTAAGAAGGCTGCAGTAAAGGTTAAGAACCACTGCTCTATAGGAATACATTGGTTATCAAACACTGCACTCAATAACCCATGTCATAGCTCCTACAGATGTCAGTGCAGTGGAGACCCTTCTGTCAGCAGTGGTGTGATCAACAAATTGCATGGTTGCAGTCAAGTCACTCATCCCACGTGACTGACTGACTGACTTTATAAAAATATATTCAATTCGTAAACGTTTATAATCTGCTATAAGTTTTAATGAAACTACGTGTTTGTATAAGTCAAATCATGATGAGGCCTTTTGCCAAACTACCTCCATTCATAGATAAAGCATTTGATTCGTTTTAAACAAAGTATTTTTTTTGGAAAATTTACATTCTACGTTAACAAATGGGCAGCCTTGTGAGAGAAGGTGTCCAAAGGAAACTCAATGCATACATGGAGCAATTAAATTGGTACCTGTGGATTGACTGTCAAATGCATTGTGGCATTGCAGGATCATAAGGAATGTGATATTTGTGGGGAGACCTTCATTCAGGTGTGGATAATGAAATGAAGTGTATGATTCAACAAACTCGATGACACCTGAGCCTCCATATTATATTTCCCTGTATACATTATTTACCAAGTTTCCTAAGATTTGATCAATCATAGCTTGTCATGGGGACCTTACCAAGCACATATTTCCTTGTGACTTATAAATCCCTAGTTGTAACCTCAGCTTTCTTTCCATTGCTCTAGATAAAACAACTTCGTTTATGTAAATTAAAAATCTGTGAATAGGTATATATATTTACTAACAACTATGGGTAGGCACAAGATTCATTTTCTGCAATCCTATGTAGCCAGTCCACCTCGTCCCACTCTTCTTGTCGCGAATCCTAACGAGGGCACAGGTTGGCTAAATAAACAACAACGACAACAACGATAAAAATAATAAAGTTCAGAGAAGATGAGTAGGTACTCTGCGTTGTGTTCGATCTGCCGGAGAAGTGGGCAACTCCACAACAGCTGAGCACCAGGGGTTTGTGAAATGGCAAAACTTGATTTCAAAGTCTTCCTCAAAAGGGCAATTGCATATCTGCAATAGCGATCAGAAACACTCTCCAGGTCATAACACCACAGCTCAATTTCTCAGCATGAAATCCGCCCAAATCTCAATTATGATAACAGCCGCTTATCATATCCACAAACATTTAATGTACATATTATTTAACAAACATTTAACAACAAACATTTTATATCTAACATCAAACATCTGCCCAAAAACATCCGTAGTGGCTGCTAAATGTCCTGGGCATACATAAGCGAAACAATATGTATTTATATAATTCATAAAGTAATATTTAACATCAGATTATATTAATTAGTAAATTGTCAATGTGTCTGTGTCAGTTGCTGTGTGTGTGTTAGTCTATGAGTGTGTGTGTTAGTCGATGTCTGTGCATGGCTCCATGTGAGTGTGTAAGTCACTGTGTGTCGGTGCCGGACGGGCAACACTGTCATGGACATTGCTTTGGGGGGAGGGCCAATGCCCATTGGCCTCTCCCCTAATGGCGTTTGTGACCACCACAGTGGCTAAACGAAGGCTCTGGACGGGTGCAAGGGCTGGTCAGCACTCCACCTTCAATTCATTACCACGAAACCACGACTTAAACATAAATATGCACTAATAAGCTTGTGCCGGAGGCCCCGGCGGAACAGGTGTCTATGACGTCTCCTGGCCAAACCCCAATTGGCGGAGCCAGGAGATTGAATCTTCACCCTCGGGGCTCCTCCAGAAACAACGAAAAACTATTGCGGATGGCCACGTGGAATGTTCGAACGCTCACTGCGGAGGAGAGGCTGCCACTCCTTTGTCGGGAGCTGGACCGGTACCGCCTGGATCTCTGTGGCATTCAGGAGGTCCGGTGGACCGGTTCTGGCTCCTGCCACCATGAGGGGTGGACAGTCCTCCACTCGGGACAGGAGACTGCCAAACAACAGGGTGTGGCTCTTCTTCTGAACAAAAGAATGAAGGGGGCGTGGGAGCGTGGCGGTGAAGTGTGGGAAGCTGTAAGCCCCAGGATACTTTGGGCTCGTCTTCCTATCAACCGGAGGCGAGGAGTGGTGGTCGTGGTTACTTATGCCCCCACCAAAGATGAACATCCGTGGAGGGATGCAGGCAAAGCCGAAGAGTCAGATGCCTTCTATGACCTCCTGTCACAGGTGCTGGCTAAAGTGGCCACTCGGGACAGAGTCATCTTGTTGGGTGACTTCAATGCCTGAGTTGGTCATGATGCTGGCACCTGGTCTGGAGTGATTGGAAGGCATGGGCCAGATCAGCTCAATAACAACGGTAGGAGGCTGCTAGATTTTTGTGCAGCCCATGGGCTTGTAATTACCAACACGCTCTTCTGGCATTGGCGCATCCACACAACATCATGGATGCATGCCGGTTCCAAGCAAGAACATCTGCTGGACTACATAGTGACGGACCAGCGGATGCGAGCCCATGTCCTTGACACCAGGACCTACCGTGGAGCTGATCTGCCCTCTGACCATCGACTAGTCATCTGTAAGATGCGCCTGCCATTCTTCCACTCCAGTGGTGGGTGTACACCCAGGACCCCATTCCAACCAAAAGTGGCCTGGTCTCAGTTAGCTGATGAAAGTTGCAAGCGAGAATTTCATCATCGCTTGCAGCTGGGGTTGGCATTGTCCCCCACTCCTCCTGATGTCGAGGGTAAATGGGCGAGGTTTAGGACTGTGACTCATGCAGCTGCAATGGCTGCTTTGGGTACACGGTCCAGACCTTCCCAGAAACCCGGGCTGACAGAGGAGGTGTTCAGATTAGTTGAGAAAAAGCGACAGGCCCACTCTCATCGGCTACAGCATCCCACGTCAGAGAATGAGGAGGTTTACCGCAGCCTTCGCTCGGAGGTTCGGAGAGCCGTAAGGCGCTGCAAGGATGGGTGGTGGTCGCGGGTTGCTGAGGAGATAAAGTCTGCCTCAGTGGCCCGCGATCACAAATTACTATTTAACTCCATCAAAAAAGTAACCTGCAGCGCCACACCTCTTACCATCATTAGGGGAAAAAACAATAATCCAATCTCCGACCCCCAGGAATAGGTTTGCAGATTTGCTGAGCATTTCTGTGAGGTCCTGGGGGAGGGGAAATCTCTCAGCCAGGAAAACATCATGGCACAAAGTGGGGATAACCCTGCTGAGGCTGCGGTGCCTCAAATATTGGAAGAGGTCACCCCCTGTGAGTGGCTGGCTGAGGTGCCATCTGTTGAGGAAGTACTGAAGGCGATCCGGAATCTGAGACCAGGAAAGGCACCGGGCAGAGATGATCTCCCAAGCGAAATGCTGAGGGAGGGTGGCGTTTGTGCACAGACTGCCCTACATGACATCATAACAACAGTCTGGACCACTGGACGGGTTCCGCAGGATTGGAAGGATGCCCTGGTGGTCCCCCTCTTTTAAGAATGGGGACCGCACAGACTGTAACAACTACAGGGGCATCTCACTCCTCAGTGTGCCGGGAAAGGTCTTGGCAAGGATTATTCAACATCGCCTTGCTAGGCACGCTGAGGAGAGGCTTGCGGAGCCCCAATGCGGTTTCAGGAAAGGGCGGTCCTGCACAGATGCCATATTTTCTGTCGGTCTGCTACAGCAGAGATGTAGGGAATTCCAACAAGACCTACATCTCTGCTTTATTGACTTGGTCAAGGCCTAAGATACCATCAGTAGGCCTGGGCTCTGGGCTGTTCTTCGTGCTTTCGGAGTCCCTGACCTTCTGCTCACGATCATTAAGGACCTTCATGATGGTGAGCGGGCCCGGGTAAAATTACGTGGCCGGGAGTCAGAGCCTTTCCCTGTACACCTTGGGGTGCGACAGGGATGTCCACTGGCTCCCACATTATTTAACATATATTTTGACCACGTAGTTCGTGAAGCCTTCAATCCATTTGGTACAGATATAATGGGAGGCAGATCGACGCCCGGGTGCGATCAAGGGATGGCTCCATATTGGTCAACCACGTTATGTATGCCGATGATTTGGTAATAGCTGCTCATTCAGAGGAGGAGTTGGAGACGCTGCTGCTGAGACTGGAGCGTGCCACCAAGAGGTGGGGCCTTACCATCAGCCCCACCAAAACTAAGCACCTGCCTGGGTATTTTGTACCATCGGACACTCCACCCCCACAACTCCCAATCACTCCGAATCAGTCGAGCGGCAATATCTTTTCATCGGTTGCGTATCGCTGTGTGGAAGCTACCTGGTCTGTCGCTCCACACGAAGCTTCAGGTCTTCTCGGCCACAGTCATTCCCTCCCTTCTCTACGCTTGCGAAACGTGGACCCCCCTAATGGAGCATCTTCGCCAGTTGGAAACATTTAGGCTGGCCTGCCTACGATCCATCCTGGGTTTAACCAGGCTGGATTGTGTGAGGAGCTCACAAATCCTTGAAAGATTTGGTCAAAGTCCCATCGGTGAGCTCCTCCGGCAGGCAAGGCTGCGTTGGCTGGGTCATGTAGCCCGCATGCCCAGCCACCGCATGCCTAAACAGCTTTTGTTCGGCCGGATCGAGGGGGCTAAACGGGCGCGGCATGGGCTAGAGAAGAGATGGAGTGATGTGGTACAGGAGGACGTGGAGCTGAGTGGACTTGACGATGACTGGTACCAGCGGTGTCAAGATCGGCCTCAGTGGAAGAGGCTCATGAAGGACGCTACTGGGCAGTTGGAGGCAGTCGCTCTCCAACAACAATGGAGGGCAGAGGAGCGACGCTCACAACAACGAGCGGAGCGCCGGGTGGCTAAAGCACAGCAAGTTGGTACAGTAGGGGGTACAGGTGGTGCATCAGCCAGTCTTCTCGGTCATCTCGGTCAGTCGACCCGTGGCACCTGCTGGGTCTGCCCCGTGACCTCCTGCCAGCGAGCGTTCGACACTTCACGTGGCCTCAAGGTGCACTTGGCCTGGCACAAGCGTCGTGGTGACGTCACCGCCACTTAGTGGCGAATGGCGGTTGTTGTTGTGCACGTCGATGTGTGTGAGTCCATATGTGTGTTAGTCCATATGTGTGTGTGTGTAAGTCAATGTGTGTGTGTGAGTCGATATGTGTGTAACTCCATGTGTGTGTATCTAAAGTCCATGTCTGTGTGTGAGTCCATATGTGTATGTAGGTCAATGTGTGTGTCAGTCTATGTATGTGTAAGTCGATGTGTGTGTATGTAAGTCCATATGTGTGCTTAAGTCGATGTGTGTGTGAGAGTCTACGTAAGTGTGTGTGTGAGTTGCTGTTTGAATGTATGTCGATTTGTGTGTGTAACTCCCAAGTGTGTGTATCTAAAGTCGATGTCTGTGTGTGTGTGAATACATATGTGTGTGTGTAAGTCGATGTCTTTGTGTGTGTGAGTCAATATCTGTGTGTGTAAGTCGATGTGTGTGTCTTTTTCACCCAGTCAAAAATTGTCTGACGGTTTGTGGCTTTGTGTGTGTCCGCACGCTTGCGAAGGATTTGGCTGTCCAACAGTGGGATTTACGTTAAATAAAAATAGCCAGGTACCACACCGTAAGCCCCACCGTGAGCAAGCGCTATTTCTTTTTCACATCCGTCAACTTTTAATAAGTTTAATTAGCGATTTAGTGCGATTTTTAAGCGCTATCTATTTACTTATGATGCGTGCACGATCATACCAACTCACGCGCCTTTGGTGGGGGTGAGGGGGGCATTTTCTTTCGCGTTAAAAATGCTTTAAAAATACACTAAACGCCAAGCTTAAATCTTCACTGTGTGATGTCCCCCCCCACCCCGATGCACGCAGTTATTAATATATATGGTCGCTAGATGCTACCACTATAGGCCGTAGATATTACTGCAGAGTGGCCGGGGAGATCGTGGCTGGGGGGGGGGGGTCAGGGGTAGCAGCCCAGCCCCAGCCTGCCAAGGTGCCACCTCGGCTGGATGGGCATCTAAGTGAGGCCGGAGGCTCTGCACGGGCCTAGACCTCACCACGCCACTCTGTCACAGAAACGTTTCTCACTCCTGCCGTCAATGACTTTCAGATTACGATTGACAACTACAACCTTTTTCGGCTTGACCGAGGATCTAAAGGAGGTGGAATTGCCATCTATGTTCATAATACTATTGCATGTTCACCAGCTCACTCCTTGTTTAAAAAATGTTGCTTTGAAGGTCTGGCTCTCAGAATAACTCTCCCAAATAATCAACAGATTTTGGTAGTGTGCTGCTATAGACCACCTAGTGGGAAGGATGTTGAAGCTGCATCTGTACTGAGAGAGCTTCTTGGGGGCCTCCCTAAAGGTGAAATAGTTTTAGTGGGTGATCTAAATTGGAATTGGCTAAAATTTTGCAGATGAATTTAACCTATTTCAATTAATAAATGTCCCCACAAGACCCAACCTAAAAAATTCGGTACAGTCATCTCTGCTTGACGTCCTATTGACAAATTCCCCTCACGATTTCGCACTGACTGGTGTTCTGGGTAATAACCTTAGTGATCATTCCTTCATTTATGTGGTGAGATCATCAGCCAGACCCAAAGCCCCCCCTAAATTGGTTGAGAAGCACTCCATGAGACACTTCAGCACTCAGGCATTTACTAATGATATGCTTCACTCAGATATTGACAAGGTCTGTGATATCTCCAACCTGACTACGGCTTGGGAGACTTTCAGGTACACGTTTCTCCAAATTCTTAACAAACATGCTCCGTTGATTAGATTTAAAACTAAAAGGAACCGCCCACCATGGTTTGATCCTTTGATTACTAAGCTCATGAAAACTAGGGACAAAGCTTGGGCATGTGCTCAGAAAAGTAATTTGGTCAATGACTTGCTAGAATACAGGATTTTAAGGAATAGATGCGTCAAAAAATACGGCATGCAAAAAATTCCTACTTTTCTGCCACTCTCCTGGAATCACATGGAAATTACAGGATTTTCTGGAAAACAATCAAATGTATCGAAAAGGCATCCAAAACAGATAATCTACCCGTTGAGCTTAACCGAAATGGGGAATATTTTTCAGATTCCAAAAAAATAGTTAACAATTTTAACCTTAATTTTTCTGAAGCTGGTAACCTTTTTGATAATATATTGGGAGTCACCCCTGCTCATGCAAATTCCTACACCCCTGTCCAAACATTAAACAAATTTAGTTTCCAGCCAAATCCACGAAAGTAATGTTCTGAAACAACTGTCCTACCTCTACTAACTGTTGGTCACCTAATATACAAACCTTTAGCCCACATTTTTAACCTGTCCATCATAGAAGCATCAGTTCCTCTAGAATGGAAACATTCCTATGTTCGTCCACTTCACAAAGGGGGCCCTAATAATGATCCAAATAACTACCGACCTATCTCAATTTTGTCCCCGTTGATGAAATTTTTTGAAAAAGTTATTGAACTACCAAATTCGCAGTTTTTTGTCCGCCAACAATCTATTACATCTAAAACAATCTCGGTTCCCGAAAAAAATGCAGCACCACATCTGCTGCATTAGACTCTGAATCACATTTACAGTACCCTTGATAATAAGCAGTACTGTGTCTGTCTTTTTCGTGACTTGTCCAAAGCTTTTGATACAGTAGACCACAACACCCTGCTTAGTAAACTAAGTTGCCTCGGTTTTTCCGAAAACGCAGTAAAATGGTTTTAAAAAATTACCTATTTTCTCGCACCCAAACTGTACTCACAGATGGAGGTCAAACAGTGTTAAGATAACAAAAGGGGTTCCACAGGGTTCCATCCTCGGCCCCCTCCTATTCTCTCTTTATGTCAATGACTTGGGCACTGAGCTGGATCATTCCAGGGTAAATCTTTTTGCAGATGACACGATACTGATTACTCCTGGCCGCTCTCTGGATGACGTGATTGCTAAGCTCCAGGGTGATTTCAACAAACTACAACATCAGCTAGTTGCTCTTAAACTAGCCCTGAATACCTCCAAAACCAAGGTGCTATGCTTCTCACCGAGACTAAAGCAGGAAGTTATTTTTCCCCAATTATAATCCTTAAATAATTATCAAATAGAACAAGTCAAAATCTATAAGTATCTTGGGGTCATCCTGGATTGAAAACTGAATTTTGAAGATCACATTGATTATATTGGTAAAAAGACAAAAATATAAATTGGTTTTCTGTATCGACACAAGCACTGCTTCCCCCCTATGTTCCGTTTGGAATTGATAAAAGCTACCATACTGCCACTACTTGATTACTGTGACATCGTTTATAAATCAGCCCCAAGTACTGTACTGAAGAAGCTTGACTCAATTTATTACTCGGCCTTAAGATTTGCATTGAACTGCCCATATAGGACTCACCATTCTGATCTCTACATTGGGTCAAACTTAACATATCTTAATGTTCGACGGCTTGTGCACCAGATCTTATTCACGATGTACTTACAAATAAATCCGCAGATTACCTGCTGGATCTCCTCTCTGTTTCAAAGAATAAATTTGACCTGAGGTCTCCGTTCATTTACCAGCTTCATATTCCTTATTGCCGTACAAATACTGGAGGAAGGGCCTTTGCTATTGATGCCCCCAGGGTCTGGAATGCTATTGCCAATAAACTGCAAATTGAATCACTACCTATGAGATCTTCACTCAAAACTGCTCTAGAGGAATTGTACACCCCGAGCTTGCCACTGCTATTCAGTGGCCTAAAATAAAATAAAATGTTTCGCTCCGGATGACCGCTGCAAAGTATGATCTGTGTTTTGATTTAGTATGCTGATCTTAAAGGTGCATTGAAAATGTTTGATACTCCGACTGATGCTCCTGCTGTTGTGGAGTGACTCATGCAGCCAGCTATGGCTGCAGGGTTTGGTGGTACATGTTGTTTATGTCGTTTATTGTGAAAATTCGGTCACAGTTCCTATGATCACTGTTACATTGTTTTTATGACTTTATTCTGGTGATTTCGAAAACGTTTGTTGGTTTGGCCATGTTTGTTTGTTGTAGTACGGAGTTAGACTGATGGCCTTAATCTAAGTTGTCTTGTGGTTGTTGTTGTTTGACTTGCATCCCACTGGGATTTATGCACACAGCATTGGTGTACGATGCTTTTTCTGCTATATTTTGCTGTTTCTTCTTGGATTTTCTGTTTGCACATAGTCACATAGTCACTTTAAGATGTTTTCTTGTTCATGTGTTTTGTTTGTTGTGGTTGCACCCGATTCAAGAGCCTAATGGCTCATAGGGCTATACCAAATAAATTTAACTGAAATTGAAAAAACTGTCAGGTGAGTACTTTGTGCTATACTACAGGGGTGGGGAACCTTTTTTCTGCCAAGGGCCATTTGGATATTTATAACATCATTCGCGGGCCATACAAAATTATCAACTTAAAAATTTGCCTGTTATATTTGGTCAAACATTTAATTAACTCACCCCTAATGTGATGGCTGGAACAGACCAAATGATTTTGCGGGCCTTTTACGGCTCGCGGGCCGGACGTTCCTCACCCCTGTGCTATAGAGTCGATAAATACTGCTCTAGAGTCAACATGTACTACTGTAGTGATAGCAGGTACCACCACAGTCGGTATGCACTGCTGTAATCATAGCAGGTACCACCACAGTCAGTACGCACTGTTGTTAGATTTTTAAGAGTAGTTAAAAAATATTTCTTTGACCCGGGCAACGCCGGGTTTATAAGCTAGTTTATTATAATTTCAGTTACAAAATATGTTTGTCGGGACACTCGTGTAGTCTGTTAAGGCTTTACGGTGGATCTTTGTAGTTGTGGGAAGCGGTAGTGCAGTAGTTAGCGCACTGCACTACAAACCCGGAGATCCACATTTAATTCCCACTCAAGGCAAATATTAAACCGTTCTTGGCCCTCCCTTAGGTCTGGGAAGACAAAGGCAGCCTGGTGTGATGTTGGCCACCTATCCCCTTCCTTGTATGGCATGCTGGCCTTCAGCCAGATGTTTTAGTGTTTTGTTTTGTCAAACAAGAATGGACCACACAGCATTTTCTAAGTTGAAAATGAAAGACCGTTCAGACATTTGACATGATGATGCAGTGATCAACGTTAAAGTCCAATTATCAACTCAAGATCGAAATGTTTTGTAAAGCTTACAAGGCATAATTATAGCGCCTTCGTGGTAGCCTATGTGCCAAGAGAACAGCCCGAATACCAAACACACACTTATTAGACTCAGACTTTAGTTCAACACGTGAGGCTCAAGATCTGGTACAAGGACGAAAACAATGAAACTTATAGCTTTTAATTTCCTCATTATGTAATGTTATGTTACTTGAATTTCAACATTCAAGTGCTTTGTGGCGTGCTCAGTGGCCCAGCCATAGTGACATGCAAGTCACTTGGCACGGCACAACATAGCTGAAATGCAATCCATGTCTCTTGTAATTTGAAGACTTTTCAGTTCATTGTATTTGCGCCCTTATGCTTATTTTAACCTTCAATGGGTAAAAACCCGAATGAAGTAACCCGCTTAAATTTGTTTTTGTCAGTGTCAGAGAGGCGATGCAGTCGCCTATACACAACCATGCGTGCACATTAGGCGGTACACTGAGGTTATGCAAAGCAGTGCTGTTGTGCGCGAATTCTTGAGAGTTCTGCCGATTACAAAAGTCACAAACAACTCAATCACGAATATATTTTCCCACCGCAGAGGATGATGTACGTATAGGAGCCATTTTGTTAATCTACTGCTGGATGGAAGGGGGAGGGGGGTATTTTGACCAGGCTTCACCATGCTGGTCAGTACAGATTTGAAGGTGAGAGGATCATCGACATGAAAACATATATAAGCAGAGTGCGACAATGCATTTTTCTGAACTGCCCTCCGCATTGATCACCATATATAACTCTGCAGCAGCCCACAACACCCTCCTGACGCGCGTTAAGATTTCTCATCCAAACCACTGTCAAGGCTCACAAACCTGCTGAGATTCTGGCGATACATCCTCGGTAATTTGGTCAAAATCAAAATAGGCCGTAAGTTTCATTATCAGCCGAGAGGCTGCTGACTTATTCACACATACACAAATACAAATTTAAGAAAAAAACACGTTTTTTCTTGTTACAGCGAAACCAACAAAGCAAATTGTATTATTTTCAAATGAACAAATGCATGTTGATTAAATAAGTACAACAAAAACCCATGGCACAATGCATAACTTAATTAAACATAAAAACGGGGACTGCTTATGCTACATGATATGTATGTGAGCGCTCGTGAGTCAGGCGTCGTCCGTGGCAACTAATCGCCAGTTGTCAAACAAATTTGAGAACGGCATGGTGAAAGGGGCAGCAACGCCCGATCCCCGATCCCGCAGACTGCGTTCCGAAAGCGCGCAGTATTCACGCGGTTCGGCATACACAGCTCATTTAATCGATGCGTCTGCGCGGTGTTTTGAATATCCCGCCGGTAGTTTGAAATGCGTTGACCATTATTCCTCTTCATAATCAACGTTTTTGGGTTTAGATCGCGTTATTTATAAATGTGTCATAACCCTCCACCACCCGACACGGTAATCGCGCTCGCTGGCTACTCTTGGAAACCACATTGTTTACGATCAATGAGTTCATATCGTTTAGGTTATCACATGGATTAAAATGTTATCCTTATTTGATATTGGCAGATTAATTCATGATCATTCGCCAACGACTCTCACATGTGAAATAATTTCACACATTTATAAATCACCTCACATACCCCATCATATTTTGCCACATACCACCAAGGGTCCACGTACCCCCGGTTGAGAACCACTGCTCTGGAGCACCCTCTCGAGAGCTGCTTGTAGTTGAGGCCCTACTGCCAACAGCGGCGTGAGCAAGAAATCGCAGGGCTGCATCTTTACCTTGTTATACTCGTAGGAACCTCCTGGTTACACCAGCCCACAGGGGATTATTGTGTCCGTCCGTCGTGCATCCAAAAATAGGAGGGGTGGGGCTGGGTGGAGAGGGGAGGATGGGGAGGGGCTGGGTGAGGAGGGTGGGGAGGGGCTGGGTGGGGAGGGGAGGATGGGGAGGGGCTG
>JAAXLI020001477.1:0-10100 GCA_014621495.2 Entosphenus tridentatus
CTTCACCTGAGGACGGCTGCTTGCGTTGTGGCCGAAACGTCGTGAGAATTATTTTATTGTTTTATTTTGATAGTCTCTTCGAGCGCCGTGGCTTTCGTGGCCTCTGCTTGTTGAGTTTTCCACCGTTAAGTTGACGGCCCAAGAGCTGTAAAAGTTGAGAGTTTTGAAAGTCACTCTCTCTCTGCTCTCTCTCCGTAGTAGGCTTTCGCGACCAATATTATCCACAAGCGAGGTTTTCTTTGGGTTAGATCGCGTAAATATAAAGGTGTCATATTCTTGGTTCTTTTGGTAAAGTCACGTAGAAGGGAAATAATAAAATAATATTAATATAAATTCCACAGTGGATTTCACACCTGATGACGATTGCTTGTGTTGCAGTCGAAACGTCGCGAGAATTTTTATTGTTTTATATTAATATTATCTTATTATTTCCCTTCTACGTGACTTTACCGAAAGAACCAAGAATATGAATCCCTTGCAGTCACGAAAGCTTTAAATCAAGATATAAATGTGTCGTTAAACTTCTTCAACTTCTTCAAAACAAAATGCGGTGTGCCGAACTCGTAACGAACGGCTGTGTCGGGTGGGCGGTGGGTTTAACGATGCATTTACATCTCTCCGCTCTCTCCTCCGCCCCGCAGGGAGCCCGGCGCTGGGAGGCCCCCGAGGGCTACGCGACCACCTCCTCACCCGCCCCTCGTCCCTCGACACGTCCGGGCCGGGCTCCCCCACGGTCCCCGCCGACCTCGCGCTCCCCCCGCTCCAGCGTGGCTCCGCCGCCTCTCGCGAGCCGAGTCTGTCTTCGCCCCCGCCGCTCCAGCCCCCCACGACACCGTTGCTCCTTCCCCGGTCTCCTCCTCCGCCCCCCCCGCCTCCTCGCTCCCTCGAGTCGTCCTCCTCCTGCGACTCCTCGCTGGGGAGCCTGCGCCCGTGCCGCAGGGCCGACGCCGGCGGCGGCGGCGGCGGAGTTCCGTGGGACACGTCGGAGACCAGCATCTCCACCACGGCCTCCGAGCTCACCGGCGCCTCGTCGCCCTCGGCCGACAGCACTCCGGGGGCCGGCACGGCCGCCGGCGCCGCGCTGTCGCTCGCCGACCTCTCGTACTCCTCGTCGGCCTGCGGCGGCTCCAGCTCGGGGGAAGTCACCCCGCGGAGTCCAGAGAGGCTCCCGCTGGAGCTGCAGCTGCAGCTGCAGCAGCAGCAGCAGCTGCAGCAGCAGCAGCAGCAGCAGCAACAGCAGCAGCGCGACACGGAGCTCTACAGCTTCGTCAAGTCGGGCGCGATGAAGAAGACGCAGCAGCAGCAGCAGCCGGTGTCGTCGCCAACGCCGCCATCGTCGGCGTCTCCGAGCCACGCGGTAAGTGCCGCCCTCTCGGTGCGCGGCGGAGGCGGCGGTGGCGGCTGCGCCGTCGCCGCGGCGGCGGCGGCGGCATTCCCGTTCCCACGGCAGTTCGTCGCGTCGCTGGACGAGATCAGCGCCGCCCGCCGGCGGATGATGGCGCTCCGCAGGAACGGCAGCTCGCCGGCGAGCCTGCCGACCTGTCACCTCTACCGCGACGGCGACGGCGCCGGCGCGGTGAACGGCGACGCCGGCCGCGCCGGCTCCCCAGCGGCAGCGGCGGCGTCGTCGGAGAAATTTGACGCGCTCGTCGCCAGGATAGAGCGGAACCTGAGCCAGCTGATGGAGAGGAACGCGGTGGTTTTGGCGGCGGGCGACCAGCGCAGGCCGACGGGCGAGGTTGTAGGCGACGGCGCCGGCGTGCGGGGCGCGTCGGCCGAGCCGCGGGGCCGGAGGCGGCGCGTCTCTGCGCCGGCGGCCGAGGCCGCTCCCGCTGGACGCTGGGCCCGTGGCGGTGGCGGCGGCAGTGGCCGGAACTCTCCGGAGTCGGCGCCGGCCGAAGCGCAGCAGCAGCAGGCGAGGACGTTTGTGAGTGGGGAGCCGGGCGGTGGAGTCGGTATCTCGGCAGCGACGGTGGTGGCGTCCCATCGGAAACGCGCTGCTCGACGGCGCGGGAGTCTTTGCAGAGCGGCTGCGATGATGATGACGATGACGACGACGATGATGATGACGATGATGGCCATGAGGACGATGCATGCGTCGATCTGGAGGTTAACAATCGCTTCCGATCCCATGCGACGCTCGTGCGATATCGAGCACTGGTAAATATTTTTGTTCCCATTGCGTTCTTAAGCGTGAAAGAGAGAGAGAGACGATAACCCCTCCCAGAAGGCCGAATTGCATCGCTGTGGGATGAGCATTCGCCGGTGCTGCGGCATCACGCCCAGCCTGACGTTACTCCTGGCCTCACGTTACTCTCCACCTGACGTTACTCCCGGCCTGACGTTAACTCCTGGATTCAACGCGACTCCCAGCCTGACGTTACTCCAGGCCTTGAAGTTACTCCCAGCTTCACGTTACTCCCAGCCTGACGTTAACTTCCAGACTCAACGCGACTCCCGCGCCGTGGGGGGGGGTGGGAGTGAGGCGCAGTTCTGATGCGACGCCACAAATCCCAAAAGACGTTCCGTGCACTCGCAAACCCCCAGCCAGTCCGTGGCTCCTACCTTGGGATTGAGTCTTCGCCGATGTTCCGTTCTTCGGAGATTTTCTCGTTCTCGGTCAAATTATATTTCTTCGCTTGCACACGGCGTTTGCTCCTCGCGGCGGGGATGGGTTAAGGGGGGGGGGGGGAACAAATCTGCTACTGCGATGAGCTACGAAGCTCCGGAAGGATAGATTTGAAGCTTTCGTGACTGCAAGGATTCATATTCTTAGGTTTTTTCGGTAAAGTCACGTAGGTAAATTTTTTGTAAATTAAAATTAATAAAAGTTAAATAAAAATCACGACGTTTCGGAGGCAACACAAGCCTCCGTCTTCAGGTGGAACCGTCACAGCACGATAGCTGTATCAAGGAAGGATGCCTAGTCAGCCAGTGGCATCAACAGACAATGCAGGAGCAAGACGGGGAAAAGTCAAGCGGGTCTACGAGAAATGAATTAAGATGGATAGAGCGCTGGAGGTACAAATTGCACTCGCGCGTACGTTCCCGCAGGATTTGCCAACGCCAAATGCGAGCTTGGGGCGAGGCAGCATTAACAACAATCCCAGACCACAGCAAGACCACAACACTCAGAGTCCCTCGATTACATCGCAATCAATGTGGCGCACGTTCGTCCAACGTGACAACACTTGATCTGTTTGGCTGCGTGTCGGGCGGCGGGAGGGGAACACAAAATCTCTCCCCGCGCACGACCTGGAGGACGGGCCAGGCACGTGGGCATGCCCTGCATGTGTCGTCCTCGCTTTTTGGATCAGCGTTGCAAGCCCCCCCCCCCCCCATCCCCGTTGCGCGGACAATCTAGCCGCATTTAAAAAATATATCTTTTAATTAACGTAAGAGGAAAAATTCGACTTGCAACGTCGCCGGACAAAAGACCCCCCCCCCTCCCCCGGGTCACGAACTCCTTTTGCCCGCGGCCTCGTCCGCCAGCGGTGCCGTCGGTAGGGGCATTGTGGGGCCTCCGGCGCCCGCTCGCTTATGCTTCTCTCGCGGCCGCCCCGTTCGGCCTCCAGGGGAAGAGCGGCATTAATTGCTCCCTTAACGAGGGTGCCCGTAGCCGTGGCGACCCAGCCGTGGCGGAGGGAGGGGGGGCGGTGTTAGCGGTTTGCCGATAGCGCCGGAAAACTTCACCGGCACCGCAGCAACAGGGAGCCGGCGGGGGTGAGGCTCGTCGTGTGATAAACGGCCGGCGATCGCCAGCTTTACGATGCTTAACTCTCGTTAACTCTCGTTGACGTCTATTATTGCGACCACCATTCCCTGTTTAATAATAATTTGCACCTCGCGGTGTCCCGGGGCGCCCTCGCCGAGTCTCAAGACTTCCCATGGCAGGAGGGTCCTGCCAGGCGGCGCCGCGGCCGCTGCCGCTGCTGCCGTGTTCCCGGTCGCGTCAATTCCAGGGGCACTCTTTCGGCACCGTTGGCTCCCCCACCCCGACTAAAGCGGTGCTCGTTTTTATCGACCCCGGAGCGGGGAGGGGGGGGATTAATGGGCCGGGTCCACCCCCCCCCCCACCCTCGCCCCCGCCACCCAACCGAGGGGCGTTGCGTTACGGTTCACAGCCACCACCGACGCTCACACCGAAGAGCGCCACGGTCCAAACGCACTCCTAACTCGTGGATCATTGGACGGGCTCGACAAGACGCACCCTCCCGCCCTGGCTGACGAGCTGGGATTGCGAGCTGGGATTTCGAGCAGGGATTGCGAGCAGAGATTGCGAGCAGGGATTGCGAGCTGGGATTGCGAGCAATGATTGCGAGCTGGGATTGCGAGCAGGGATTGCGAGCAGAGATTGCGAGCAGAGATTGCGAGCAGGGATTGCAAGCTGGGATTGCGAGCAGAGATTGCGAGCAGAGATTGCGAGCAGAGATTGCGAGCAGAGATTGCGAGCAGAGATTGCGAGCTGGGATTGCGAGCTGGGATTGCGAGCTGGGATTGCGAGCAGGGATTGCGAGCAGGGATTGCGAGTGCACGGATAGTTGTCGCCGCAGCATGCCTTGTTCCTGCATGCTGTCATAGCGTGCTGTCCAGAGCATGCTGACCGTAGCTTGCCGTCGTGATGGCCTGCTTGTGATTCAGGCTAAGCCCTGATCTTTTGTGGTTGTTTTGGTTGTTGTTGTGGTTGTTGTTGTGGCCGTGGTTGTTCTTGTGGAGCGATGGCATTTGAAGCTTAAGTGAGAAGGCTCTGTTCATGTGGAAATGTTGTTGTTGATGTTTTGGTGTTGTTGTTTTTGTGCGTCACAGCATTTCAGCTGAGCTCTTAGCTTCAGTCAGTTTTGAAGTGTTGTTGTTAAGCCTGAGTCTCATGACTCCTTTTCCAGGAGGGTTCTGCCAGTTATTTTTTTGCGGTTGTGGTAAATGACTGCTGCTGCTGCTGTGTGTGTACATTTCAGTTGTCATTAGCCGTGTTCCTATTTTGTCGACCCACTGGATGTCGATTGAATCTGTGGGATGAATCCATCTGTGCGGAGGTGTGTTGCTATGTGTGGTGGATTTTCTCCGTGTACTGCGGTTTTGCTAAGGGTGACCAAGACAAAAGATTTCCCCCCTTCCCCCCCCGTTTAGCCTCAGCAGACTGTTGGGGCAAGCGTTGTTAACGAGCATCTATGAAGGTCGGCACGGCACATGATGAGGGGGTGGGTGGCCGGAACCAATATAGATTATGGTGATGTTTACACACTGCACCAGGTGCTAATTTGAGGCTGAGTCGACCTAGAGGAGGCCCAGGACCAGTTTAGATTCTCATCAATGGTATTGCCCACGAGCATGAATCCAACTCGGGTTGCCGGGTTCGAAGCGCAGCGCGCCAACCGCTGCGCCACCGCTCCCCAACTTTCTTGCACCAATAGCAGGGCTTGCCGGCGTGAGGGCCGGCAGCGCGCTGAGGCCAGGAGGTGGCGGTGCCGCGCGTCTCCCCCTCGCGATGCTGCTGGGCTGTCTCCGGCCACACACAAAGCCACAACGCTCATCGCCAAATAACGTAATTCACGACGCAAACATCCCAGTGGCAGGCAGCAGCACGACCCTCCTGGCAAACGAGTCTTGGGACTCTTGGCCATGTCAGGTGGCGGTCGGTCGAACGACACAAATCTGACCAAAGCATCATTGCGTGGCTTACCACCACCCCCCAACGCGTCGACAACTCACCTTCCGCTTGGCGCGAGATTCCTCGGCGGGCGGCTGAGCAATCTTGCGTGGTGCGCATCGCCGGAGGGGGGGGGGGCGTTATGTTCATAGTAACCGTGTCGGTGGTCGGGCAGTGACGTGGCAGGGATTTTTGGCGATGTCTCCACCGTGTTGCCTTGCCGGCCCGGCGGGGAACACGTGCCCGGCGACGTTAGTTAAAATTGTTCGTTAAACTATAACTCAACACGTGGACGATTCTATTTGATGGATTGTTTGCTGTAGCCAAATTACATAATCAGTTGTGCTGCCAAAAAATGTGCGCTGAATAGATGTCGCTAATTGTGTTGTTGGTGCTCCTGCTGCTGCTGAACAAGGCACAGCCAACAGCACCACGTGGCCTTGAACAATGGTCCTTCTCCATAGTACATCAAGAAGGGCGATTACCCGAAACGTCGCCAGGCAGGGAGCGGTGGTGTAGCAGTTAGCACGCTGCGCTATGAACCCGGCGACCCGAGTTCATTTTTGTCTGAACCGGTTCTAGGCCTCCCCGAGGTCGAATCGGCCTCAAATGAGTACCTGGTGCGGTGTATAAACATCACCGCTAGGGAGACAAAGGCGTCCGGGCATGGTGCTGGCCACCCACCCCATCGTGTGCGGCGGCGACCTTCGTAGGCGCTCGCTAACAGCACACAGGAGGCGGGGGGCGGGGGTGTCTTTGTGAGTGTTTGCACGTGCGCGTGTGTGTGTGCGCGTGTGTGCGCGTGTGCGCGCGTGTGCGTCTCTGGCGTGCGCGTCTTCCTGTGCCTCAACACATTTCCTCTAAGCCTCGTTTCCTGAATCCGTGCGCCCACGCACACACACGCACACGCACGCACGCGCGCACGCGCGCGCACACACTCGCGGTGACCAATCGCTCGCCAATCGCCGGCGCGAGCTATTGGCGCTGGTTGCTCGCGGACAGAAGGCAAGCGGTGGGACGCGGTCCAGAGCCCCCCCGACGTTCGCGACGTTTACGGCGGGCAGCGGTGGCAGCGCCGCATCGTTCCCGTCGCGGGAGTGGAGGTTCATGGTCGCGCCGATTGGCGCGCGTGCGGAATAACGGGGCGACTCGCCCGCTCCCGCCCGCTTGCTCGCCCGGCCGCCACGGCCGACCGGTCGACGGGGCCCGGCCATGTTGCGCAGAAAGACGCCAAGTGTTTCGGACCAATCCCAGGAGGCCAGGGTGGTGAAGGTACCCACCGCCAAGTTGAAGCAACCGGAGCCCCACGGGACCAGAGTGAAGGTACCGACTGCCAAGGCTCGAGAGCCGGTCGCTTCGTCGGGCTGCTCGTAGTCGCTCGTTGGTTGCTTGTTGTCGGCATCGTCGTCGTCACGATGCCACGGTGTAGGCTTTCGCCGTTGCGCTGCCTTCCGACGCGATTTCTGGTCGTGCCGCCGCGCGTCGTTCGCAGCGATGTCCGACGTTCCACTCGGCGCCCCGGGAGGTCCTTCGAAGAATCTCGCGGCGCGTGGGGTGGAACGTCGGTGGAACGGCGGCGGTGGCCGCGCAGTGCTGATGACCATGCCACTTGGCGGTGGCCCGGGCGCCGGGCGTGCGCCGTTCCAAGTTACGTGATTTTATTTTATATATAAATGTCGCGGCTCGTTTAATGATGAGGAGTAACGGATGAGAGGGGAGCGTCGAGAGCGAGCAGCCGTGGTGATAGCAGCGAGTGTGGTGAGCGTGGTGAGCGTGGCGAGCGCGGTGACAGTGACGAGCGTGGTGAGCATGGTGAGCGTGGTGACAGCAGTGAGCGTGGTGAGCGTGGTGAGCGTAGTGACAGTGATGAGCGTGGTGAGCGTGGTGAGCGTGGTGATAGCGACAACCGCGGTGGCAGCGGTGACAGTGACGAGCGTGGTGAGCGTGGTGGCAGCGACGAGCATGGTGAGCGTGGTGACAGCGGTGACAGTGGTGAGCGTGGTGAGCGTGGTGAGCGTGGTGACAGTGACGAGCGTGGTGAGCGTGGTGACAGCGGTGACAGTGACGAGCGTGGTGAGCGTGGTGAGCGTGGTGACAGTGACGAGCGTGGTGAGCGTGGTGAGCATGGTGAGCGTGGTGACAGTGACGAGCGTGGTGAGCGTGGTGACAGCGGTGACAGCGGTGAGCGTGGTGAGCTCGGCTGTGCTTTACAAAGCGCGCCGTTCGTGAGGCCGCTGAGCTTGGCGATGGTGCCACGGTCTATAGTGACACAGTATAAGTGAATAAGAATGTCTATTCCATACTTGAATCCGATGAGCTATGAAGCTCTTTCTCACAGATGTCCAGTGGCACCGTGGCTGTAGTGACATTGTCTATCGTGACCAGCGCAGCCGAACTCGCATTGCGGCTCGAACATGGAAGAATGGACAACAGACGACGTTTCGTGCAACGGGCCTTCTCCATGGCACATGCGCTGTGCTGTTAGATGCGTTGTTTTTCATTTTGATTTCCGGCCGCAGTCTTCTGGCTGAGCTTGTGGAGTCGCGTTCAGAGCGATGATAACAAGCGACGGCCGTTCCTTATTTGTTCAATCGGAAGCCCGCAGCGTGGCGGTGACACTCGGCCCCTTGTCGAAATGGGGAATCTCTGAGCGGGTTCCTCGTCTTGCGAAACGGTGCGCGCAGTGGAAGGAAGCCGGCGAGAGAATTAGCCCCGTCACACACCGGACCATGGCTAACGTTGGGCAACGTTGGGTCAACGTTTGGGGAGTTAACTCGGACCATCATCATCATCATCATCTCTCTTTCTGGGGGGGGGGGGGGGTCGATAACACGAGTACCGCTTTGTGCGGGGAAAAAAAAATCAAGAGTGGTTACACCGTGAAATGAACTCTCCCCGCCTATACCCCCCCCCCACCGACATCCGCGCACCAGCCATAAGAACGTGGAATTACCACCACTGGCTGTGCTCCCAATGTTCGTTTTGGCCGTTTGGAAGACTTGGCGTCGCAGCGGGCTTGGGAAGGTTCAGTCGATCCCTGGACGGTCCACCAACCCCTGCCCAATTTCCCCGTATTAGTGGGTTTACTGTCGCCAGCTTGTTCCCCCCCCCACCCACCCTCCATTGACGTCACGGCTATGAGTCGCAGTCCGATCTGCGCCCGCTAACCCCGCGTCGGGGTTATTAATCGGCGGAGAGACTGACTCACCCCGCCACTCGTCGATCAACCGCCGTTTCCTCTGTGGATTTGCGATTTCTCATCGTCCCCCTTATCGGTGCGTCTTAGCTGTCACTCGTCCCCGCCGATGCCGTGGTAGTCTTCATCGCGGTTGTCATCGGTGTGCGGTTGTCACCGTCGTCGCCGTCATCCGTCGTCAGTTATCCCGTCGTCAGAATTGACCGTCAGTGTCGTGAACGTCATCATAATCATCATCATCATCACCACCATCAGTTACGTCATCATAATCATCATCACCATCATCAGTTACGTCATCATAATCATCATCACCACCACCACCACCATCAGTAACGTCATCATAATCATCATCATCATCATCACCACCATCAGTTACGTCATCAAATCATCATCACCATCATCAGTTACGTCACTACCATCATCAGTTGCGTCAATATCATCGCCATCATCAGTTATGTCGTAATAATCACCATCATCAGTTACGTCATCATCATCATCAGCCATCACAAAAATCGTTGTCACCGTTATCATTGTCATTATTGTTATAACGTGAATTATCAGTTCCATCATCATCATCATCCACCCGGGGTTACGACAACGAGCGGCCACTTTGTCTGCGGTGACCAGTGGTCATGCTATGGCCGTGATAATCCCCCATCATAGGAATGTGGAATTTTCCACCATGGGAGGCTGGGGGGCCCTTAGCCAGCGGCCGTCGAGCACCCGAGGCTCGTGCGGGTGAGGGGAAGGTCGTGGCCCTGACGCTTGACTGGAGTTGGGACGTTGTTGACGACCCTGGCCGGAGCTGTTGACTCGGCTTCATCACGACATCAACGCATCGCGACATCAACGCGTCACAACATCAACGCGTCACGACATCAACGCGTCACGACATCAACGCGTCACAACATCAACGCGTCACGACATCAACGCGTCACGACATCAACGCATCACGACATCAACTCGTCACGACATCAACACGTCACAACATCAACGCATCGCGACATCAACACGTCGCGACATCAACGCGTCACAACATCAACGCGTCACGACATCAACTCATCACGACATCAACGCGTCACAACATCAACGCGTCACAACATCAATGCGTCACAACATCAACACATCGCGACATCAACGCGTCACAACATCAACTCATCACAACATCAACTCATCGCGACATCAACGTGTCACAACATCAACGCGTCATGACATCAACGCGTCACAACATCAACTCATCGCAACATCAACTCATCG
>JAAXLI020001477.1:10736-21701 GCA_014621495.2 Entosphenus tridentatus
GTGTCTCCCCGTGTGTCCGTGTGTCTCTCCCTGTGTCTGTGTGTCTCCCCATGTGTCCGTGTGTCTCTCCTTGTGTCTGTGTGTCTCTCCGTGAAGTCCCCGTGTGTCTCTACGTGTGTCCCCACGTGTGTCCCCACGTGTGTCTCTCCTGTGTGTGTCTCTCCGTGTGTGTCTATGTGTTTCTGTGCCTTCCTGTGTGTGCCTGTGTGTATCCCCAGGTGGGGAGCGGTAGCGTAGTGGTTAGCGCGCTGCGCTACGAACCCAGTTCATTTCCTGCTAACGGCCAACACCGGTGACAATTGTCTCAACCGGTCCTGGGCCTCCCCTAGGTCGAATCAGCCTCAAATGAGTACCTGGTGTGGTGTGTAAACATCGCCACCCGGCGTGGTGCTGGCTACCCACCCCCTCATGCGCCGTACCGGCCTTCATAAGTGCTCGCTAAACAGCACTTGCTCCGACAGTCCGTTAAGGCTATACAGGGAAGCTTTGTCTTTGTATCCCCATGTGTGTCTGTGTCTCTCTGTGTATCCCCGTGTGTCTCCCTGTGTGTCTCCGTCTCTCCACATGTCCCCCGCACGTCTACCCGTTGCCGCCTGCGTATCTCCGCACGCGTCTCTCCGCTTGCGTCCGTCCCTCCCCACGCTCTATTCCACCCATCGCCCCGTTAATCTCCTCGGGGCAACACTCCCCATTGAGGGGCCTTGGAGAGGATGTGCTGCTCATCTGGCCAGGGAGGCTTCTCGCGTCTTGCCAAGGCCTCTTCGGCTCCGAAGAATGACGACCGCCGCTGTTCAACGCAGCACGGAGTCGGCTGCGATATCTGGGGTGCAGCCCCCAGTTCCCACCTCGCCAAGCCACCATTCACGCCTGCAACTCACTCGCTGGTGTGGCCAGTCATCTTCCTGTCACTCTTCTATCGCTGCTGCTGCTGCTGCCGCCATCACCACGGTTACTGTTGCCGTGAAATTCACTCGTCGATTTCTCCACCACCCACGGATCTAACAGACACTCACTGTTTCATCATCCACTACCACCACCACCACTATACTGTGTTCAACCACCACCACCACAGTGTTCATCCACCACTACCATCACACTGTGTTCAACCACCATCACAGTGTTCAACCACCATCACAGTGTTCAACCACCACCACCACAGTGTTTATCCACCACTACCACCACCACCACCACTATACTGTGTTCAACCACCACCACCACCACAGTGTTTATCCACCACTACCACCACCACCACTATACTGTGTTCAACCACCACCACCACCACCACACTGTGTGTGTTCATCCACCACCACCACCACACTGTGTTCAACCACCACCACCACATTGTTCAACCACCACCACCACCACACTGTTCATCCACCACCACCACCATCACACTGTTCAAACCCCAACCACCACAACACACTCACCCAACCCACTCAGCGCACTGCAGGTCACCTCTCTCTCATCTTGATGCTTCTTCCCTCACACCGCTCCACTTGAGAATTCTCTCCTTCCCCTCTCCCGTCCATTATCATTTTCAAAGCCGTCTCTTACCCCCCCCTCTCTCGCCACAACCTCTACCAACGATCTCGCTCGATTCAAGAGACGTGTGACGCTCTTGCCCAATTACAAAATGTTGACCATCGGTGCTGCTTGTTCCTGGCCGCTCTGAGCCTCGTTGTTGGGGCGCCCTTTGGGTTTGTCGCTCGTCCGGTTCTGTAAAAGTGAAACACGTATATTTGCCCCTCGGCTTTATTTATTTTTCTCTCTCTGTGGCTCTAATTTACCGCGCCTGCCATCATATTTTTTGTGGTCGCCCTTTCTTTCCCTGCATATTTCCGTAACTGTACAACACCCCCCACTCCACCCCAGCGCTTATTGCGCGGAAAAAAATCTCACGAATGTCCAAGGCCCACAAAAAAACGCTTGCCTTGTGTTTTTTTGCGGGGGGGTCGATGCATGTTTGACAAAAAAAAAGAGGAATGTATTCCTAACACTCAAAAATGTGCTTCCCGTTTTTGCCCGTTTTTTTTCTCCAAATTATTTCGTGCGTCTCGTTTTTTCGGTTCAGTGCGATGACACTTCCTGCCGAGTGAGGAGCGTGTGAGCGAGCGAGTGTGCGCGTGTGTGTGTGAGCGTGAGTGAGTGTGTGCGTGTGTGAGCGTGTGAGCGAGTGAGTGTGTGCGTGTGTGTGTGAGCGTGTGAGCGAGTGAGTGTGTGCGTGTGTGTGTGAGCGTGTGAGCGAGTGAGTGTGCGCGTGTGTGTGTGAGCGTGAGTGTGCGCGTGTGTGTGTGAGCGAGTGAGTGCGCGCGTGTGTGTGTGAGCGTATGAGTGAGTGTGCGCGTGTGAGCGTGAGCAGAGGTCGCAAACGGGTTTTGTTTCCTTACCCGTACCCGGCCGCACCAGGATCGCAAATGGGTTCCCGTACCCGGCCAGGTACGGGTACCCGTTCCCTACCCGTACCCGTCCCCTTCCCGAAATGAGTGACAAACGGTTACTCACCAGTGACTCACGGCCTACCCATACCCGTACCCGGCCGCACCAGGGTCGCAAACGGGTACCCATACCCGTACCCGGCCGGGTACGGGTAGCCGGGTATCAGGTAGGGTACGGGTATCGGGTACCCGGTTGCGACCTCTGAGCGTGAGTGAGTGTGAGCGTGTGAGTAAGTGTGTAAATGTGTGCGTGAGTGTCGGGAGTGGTAGTGTAGTGGTTCGTGCGCCGTCTGCTACGAACCCTACCACTGCAATGTCGGTGACGAATATCCGAACCGGTCATGGGGCTCCCCTAGGTCGACCCAGCCTTAAATGAGTACCCAGTGCAGCACTGGGGAGACAAAGGTGGTCGGACGTGTTTTTGACCCCACCCATCCCCTTCGGTGTGCCGTGCCAGCCTTAATAGGTGCCCTCCAACAGCACTTGCCCCAACAGTCTGTTCAAGGCTATACGGGGGATCTTTGTCTTTGTAGGTATTCCGTGATGTTGTTCATGTGTCGGTCGGTGTTTGCGGTTTTACATGCTCGATGTTTGAATGCGTGTGCATCGTATGTCCACAGTCCAAGCCACCCCCTCCCCTCCCTCCCTTGTGTGCCGTGCCAGCCTACATGTGCGCTCGCGAACAGCACTTTGCCCCAACAGACTGCGTGGGCTACAGCTTGTCTGTCTGCGTGTCTGCACTACATCGTGCGTCCCGTGCACGCATGCACCTCGAGGTGCACCGAGCATGGCACAAGCGCCGTGGTGACGTCACCGCCACTTGGTGGTGAACGTCGGTGGTTGTTGTTGTTGTTGTTGTTGCCGTCGTCGTCGTTGTCGCTGCATGTGCCCGTCGCATCATCCCCCGCGCTCCGTCGTCGTGCAGGCATGAGCGCACACGCGTGACGCTGGTGTGTGATGCTTCCGGGGCGGCGAAGTCGCTCGCTCGCACGTTCGCGCGCACGCGAGAGGGTTCACTTCGTCGCGGACTCGTCTCTCTGCTTTTGACGACGGGGCTCGTTGAAAGTCCCGAGATGAATCGACGCCCGTTGGTCAAAGTTTCGTGGCAAAAAAAAATTATTTCAGCAAATGGACAAATGCTCGTCCTCCCGAGGACAAAATGGCACTCGTTATTGTTTAAACGTTTCCCTGGTCCGTCGGGCCGTGTGATCGTTCCGCTACGAACGGTTCGCACGTGAATTCCGGACTCGGCTTCGGCTTTCTGGGGTCTCGTGAGCAGAGGGGCCCGGCCATTCTCAGGGCAGTACGGCAACCATCGCTGTCTCGGCCCCTGAAATACATGCAGTCATGTTGGCCAGATGAATCTGATTGGGCTATCGGGCCTATTAACACCAATACTACTCATACAGCATGAACATTATTGATGCCCTTTTGGACCAAAATTAATATTTAATTGTAAAAAAAAAAATTTGCTAAAGTGGAATTTTCCAATCTGCGGCCAAATGCCATTTCCGTCAAATAATTTCACGATGGTTACGCCAATGTTTCCGATCGCTGCCTATGCTGCTAAATCATCCAAATATACCAATGGGGTGTTTACACATGCATGAAAGTGCCAACCTGGTCCCGGGCATCGATGCGATCGAATGAAAATGAATGTCGACATCCGCTGCCGTGTTCTCTGGATTACGACGCCCTATTGCCGCCCCCTTCCCGAACAGCCAGAGGCCCTCTCCTAGGGGTAAGGTGACTGCCCCGGGCCCCGAGCTTTGGGCGGCCCCTGATACTTCGACCTCACGGTGTCGGATGTAATACTTCCGGTTTAATTTGAAGGCATCGGCGGGGAGCCCACGGTGGGATTTGCCCCGGGCCCCACATCCCCACGCCCCCCCCCCCCATCAATGGACAGCCGTGGGGACAGCAACGCTAAAGTCAGGGGTGCATCTCGTAGTCTGGCAGGCGTGCACGTGTGACCACCTCACTTGTGAGCCGCCTCCTTCATCGGGGGTCACGGCCTCCTCACTGGAAATCGGCCAATCAGATTGAAACCAGATCGGGCTTTGCAATCACCTGGCAAGTTCTGGGCATTTGAGGCACGCCCCTGTAATCCAGAGAATACGGTCATTGTCGGAGCGTCGATTCTTGTCATCGCGTCATGTATCGTGTATATTTTAAAACGTTAATGTGTTATTTCCCCCCTCCGCAGAGAAACAGCAGCTTCGGAGGATTCGATCTTCGCAGTCGCCTGGGCAGCATCTCGTCCGTCGGCTCTGAGGAGACGGAGGAAGCCTCGGTGAGGATTCACAATCATGCGGCGTGTCGGGTGGGTGTCGGGGTGGGGGCCTGGTTGGCGGTGGTGGCTATGCGGTGGAGGCAGTGGCGAGGGTCGGTGGATCACCACACTGATGTTGTTGAAACTCCCTTCCCCCGTGGAGGTCATCAAGGAGGAGCCGTTTCCTGCCTTGCCAGGAGAAGGCAGTACAGCAAATATGTTCTCCACCTGTTCCTTCTGCATGGGGATAGAGTGTTGCCCCCTCGCATGTATGAGTTTTCTCAGGGTGCCCTGGTGTCCCTCCCACATGCAAAACACTCATTGATTGGCTAAACACATCTTAATATATAGAGGACCACAGAGCTTGGGAAATTGCCGTTGGCGCCGGCCCGCCGGCTGGCTGCTGCCTGACTGCTGCCGCCTTCCCCCTCGTCTGTGGCTCCGTCTCGTGCCTCCGAGTTGTCGTCGTCATCTCGACGAGAGCGATGAGCGAATGCTGTGCAGTGATGGCGCGTTACAAGTTGACATCATGGTGAGATGTTAACTGCCTTGCCTGGTATGCAGGAGGTCGTGGGTTCGATCGCGACCCTGACGCCTGCTGCTGCTGTATATTTGGAGTTTGCGTGTTTCTCTCCCCGTGGTCGCGTGGATTTTTCTCCGGGTCCTCCGGTTTGTCCCCTCCACATTTAGAATCAACGTGCAGACATGCAGACAGACAGATTTCCACATTATGATAAGCCACTTCGTTGAGCTATCATTTGTGACCAGGCCGCTCCTGTAAAAGGAGCCACATATCTCAGTGGGCCTTACCTGGTAAATACAAAAATAGTTTTTAGTTCAGTTTTATGATACGATTGTCCCCAATTTTAATCCAACTGCGCTACGGGTGTCGGAATACAACCGTGAAGCAACGTGGACATTCACGGCGTCTCAAATGTTACCGCATCTCCAGACGGTGTACAGAAACAAGGGGGCGAGTCTATATTAAGGGGAGGCAGTCGTAGGTGTCTGTGAAGTCAATGGGCTCACTGCGTGACTCTACGGCTCTCTGCTCGACTCTCTGGCTTTACGCATGCACCGTGGGAGTGAACGATAGAATCGCACTGCACCGTGGATGGATTTTAGTGATACGACCGCACAGCGTTCCTTCCGGCCGCCTCCACCACCTACGATCGTCCCTTCGACCCCAATCCTGCCCTGCCATGGCCAGCCCGACGATGACATCACGATCGACTGGGCCACAATCATCCCGCCAATCAATTTGTAAGGCAGCGTTGCCATGAGGATTTGCGGTTCAGATTCGGGTTATTAATTTGAAAATGAAATGAGATGTAAAGTTCTGGCTGCACCCGATAAGGACCGCGGTCCCCCCCGCCCCCCCCCCGCGCCCCCCCCCCCGCCCTTCACCCACAGTTCCTTTGTGTGGGGCGCAAAGGTGGCAGAATGTCGTGGGTTCAATCCCCACCCTGACGCCCGCTGCTGTACATTTTCAGTTGGCGTGCTCTCCCGTGGTCGCGTGGGTTTTTACCCCGGGTCCTCCGGTTTTTGCCTACACGTTTAGAATCAACATCACGCGTTGAGAGCATTTGCCTGCTGTAAATTTCCACGCGATGATATAAGCCACTTCGTTGAGCTAGCATTTGTGGCCGGGTGGCTTCTGAAAAAGATCCGCATAGCTCAGTGGGCCTTAGCTGTTAAACATAAAAATAGTTAATAGTTTGTAAGTTTTTTTTTACTTACTATGGTTGATAGCCTGGAGAGTCGAGTGGGCCAGCAACAAACAGCACCGGCATCAACATTGTGAGAGATAAGAGTTTCACGTGTTTCTAGACTTGAGAAAATATTGCCGTTGTTGTATAAGATCTTGGGGTTCCAGAGTAGAGCAGCCGTGCAAGAAATGAAGCAGAGAGAGAGAGAGAAGTGAATTGACCTGCAGTGGAGTGAGTGGGTTGACCACTCACCCCCTCGTGTACCGTGGTGGCCTTAATAGGTGCAACTCGCTTCCAGTACTGGTCCCCCAACAGTCTGTAAAGGCTACACGGGGGGATCTTTGTCTTTGAGTGGGCAGGTGAGCGGGTGAGCGGGTGAGTGTGTGGTTATGAGCTGCAGTGTGGTGCATGTGCTGATAGAAATGAAACAGTCGGTGTCTGCTAGACACCGAGCCCTCAACGTGGGTGTGACGAGTAGCGATGGGAGAGCGACGGGGAGCCGACTGGCTGCCGCTGGCTGAGCGAGCGACTGCTGATTTCGATGGACAGCGGCGAGGTCGCAATAGGATCCCAACTCTAGATCGTGGAGGCTGTGGCAGGCTGAGGCCCGGGTCGCTACGCGGATCAGAGACTGCCTGCAAAAGCAGGTGCCATAGGCTTGGCCTGGGGGGCGTGGCCGGTAGAAGATAGTCCGTTCCTCGCGTACAGCTGCGGCGGTGGGTTTTATTTTATTTCCCCCGGGCTCGCCGCTATCCTGCGGAAGCCAAACGCTCATTAAATGGAATCGGGGGGTGATGGTGAAACGATATGGAGCAATGTCGAGCAAGGGGGGTGGGAGCAATGTTGATCAATGGGGAGCAATGGGGAAGCAATGGGAAGCAATGGGGAGCAACGGGGAGCAACGGGGAGCAATGTCGAGCAAGGGAGACCAACGCCAAAGTGATAGGAAGCGGTTGCGAGTGGCGTGGATGAGTGCGGCGAGATGGGGGTCAGTGTGGAGCGATGTGGAGCAGTGAAACCTACGGCGGGGGGCCTGGGGGGGGGCTGGGGGGGGGGGGGGGGGAGGTGTGGGGCATGGTCCCAGGTAGCAGCCGAACAATCGCGGGAAGCCGGAGGAAGGGCGACCCGGGGACTTGCAAGGTCGCCGTCGTGACGTCCGTGCGGGGTCGGAGCGGTTCCGAAGAAAACACGGATATGGAGGCAGTAACTCCTGCGGGCAGGCGCGGGAGGCACCGGCGGCCTTGGCAACTGTTCCCTATTTTTGGAAGCGGTCTCGCTGTTGTTGTCATTGTTGTCGCTGTTTGTCGCTGCGTTTTGGACTTTTGTAGGGTAGGGGGGGGGGTAATTAATGCACGCGGAGACAAAGGTCCCCTCCCTGCATGTAGCCTTTAGCAGACTGTCGGGGCAAGTGCTGTGAGCAAACCGTCTGTGAATGGCGGCCCGGTGTACGAGGCCGGTGGGTGGAAAAGAACACGCCCGGACGCCTCTGTCTCCCCGATGCTCATGTTTAAATCGCGCACGGGATTGAATTTGGGTCGCCAGGTTCATAAGCGCTGCGCCACCACTCCTCACTAATTATACAGAATGCACGTGGTGCGTACACACGTACATTTGGTTCTGTGTGAGTCTGTGGGTCTCCATGTGATTCTGTGGGTCTCTGCGTGAGTCTTTGGGTCTCTGTGTGAGTCTGTGGGTCTCCGTGTGATTCTGTGGGTCTCCATGCGAATCTATGGGACTCTGCGTGAGTCTTTGGGTCTCTGTGCGAGTCTGTCGTTCTCTATGCTACTCTATCGGTCTCTGTGTAGGTCTATGGGTCTCTTTGGGAGTCTATGGGTATCCGCTTATTTTTTTTCGTTAACGTCGCTCATCAGTAAACCCGTCTCCCCGTGCGTTACCCCAGCGGCCGTCCAATCGGAGGGGCGGCTGCCACTGCCATCGCGCGGCGCTCCTAACGAGAAGGAGGAGGTGGCGCTGCCAGCCAGCGCCATCGTTACCCGCCGTAGATTGACGCGAGACTAATCGCCCGTCGCTGAGCGCGCTGTCCCCGAGCTAATCTTCGCCACTAATTGGCCTTTTTTTTTTACGTGTGCGCGTGCGCCTTTGTCTTTGTACGTTTGCCTCCAACAGTCCATGAAAGGCTATACGGGGGGCGGGGGCGGTGCATCTTTGTGTCAACCGAGCTTTTGTGGACTGACGTGGACCGTTCCATTTTTACGGGATAGAGCGTTGCCCCCTCCCACCCACCCCTCGCACCCGTGGGATTTCACCGGGCGCTTCCCGTTTCCTCCCTCGTGTAAACGCTCATTAATCGCCCGGTAACACCTTGATATATCGAGGACCGCGGAACTCGGGCAATCGTTTGGTCTGCGAATCTCAGTATCGGCGTTCGTGCGTCGGCTAAAGCCTCGGATGAAAGTCGAGTTCCCGAAATGTGCATTTCCTCCGTTTTGTCGTGCGCCTCACCGGCCTGGTTAGATCTCGGATGCTAAGCAGGGGTTGGGCCTGGGCTAGTGCCGGGATGGGTGAACCTCTGCCCTTGACGGCACGACGCTTTTGGGCTGTTGAAGGGGCTGCAGCTGTTTGGCGCCTGCCAGCAGCGAGCTTTCCACACTGCACGCGACGCCCTCAACGTGCACCTAGCTTGGCACAAGCGCCGCTTAGTGGCGGTGACTTCAGTTGCTGTTGGGGAGGGAGGATGGGTGAGTGAGTGATGGTGTAAGTGTGAAGTGCGTTTGATGGTGTGTTAGCTTGTGATTGAGCATGTGTGTGAGCGTGTGTGTGTGTGTGTTTCTTTGTCTTTGGAGCCTTAGTGTAGTGTGGTTAGCACACTGCGCTACAGACTCAGTGACACGGATTAGATTCCCGCTCACGGCCAACACCAGTGACGATCATATGGTCCTGAGCCTCCCCTAGGTCGACTCAGCCTCAAATGAGTACCTGGTGCGGTGTGTAAACATCGGCACTGGGGAGACAAAGGCAGCCGGGCGTGGTTGCTGGCCACCCACCCCCTCGTGTGCCGTTCCGGCCTTCATAGGTGCTCGCTAACAGCACTTGGCCCTACAGTCTTTGTGTGAGTGAGTGGTGTGTTAAATGAGTGCATGAGCGAGTGTGTGTGTGTGAGATTGTGTGTGTGTGAGATTGTGTAAGTGTGTGTGTATGTGTTTTAGTGTGCAAGCGAACGTGCGTTGGCCAGATAAGAGGAGTGGCGGTCAATCAGTCTTGGCCCGAACCCGCGAGATTTCTCAAGTTTTCGGCGAGAAATAATAAAATTATCGTGATCTGCGGTGGAGGGAGCTTGGGAGGAAATGTTAACCTCACCTCCGCCGGGAGCACAGCCATATGCTCTCGGCGATTTCAGTTTCACGATCAGCTGGGAACTCGTGTTCTGGTTTTGTGTGTATGTGTGTGTATGTGTACGTGTGTGTGTGTTTGTTTGGGGAGCAGTGGTGCAGCGGTTAGCGCGTTGCGCTACGAACCCGGCGTCACGAGTTCGATTCCCGCTCACGGCCAACACCGGTGACGATTATCTGAACCGGTCCTGGGCCTCTCTTCGGTCGACTCAGCCTCAAATGTGTAAACATCGCCACGAGGGAAACAAAGCCAGCGGGGCATTGTGCTGGCCAACCACCCCCCCTCATTTGCCATTCCGGCCTTCGTAGGTGCTCGCTAAAAGCACTTTGCCCCAACAGGCTGGGGATCCTTGTTTTTGTTTATTTGTGACCTCCTGCCAGCAGGCCTTCGACACTTCACGTGGCCTTAAAGTGCACTTAGCCTGGCACAAACGCCGTGGTGACGTCACCGCCACTCAGTGGTGAATGGCGATTGTTGTTGTGTTTATGTCGCGGCGAGCACGTCGCACTACGAACCCGGCGACCCGAGTTTCTGTTCCTGCTCACAAACAATAAGTGGCGAATATCTGAACCGGTCCTGGGCCTCCCCTGGGTCGACTCGGCCTCAAAACGAGTACCTGGTGTGGTGTGTAAACATCACCGCTCGGGAGAAGGCTGTGTCGGCCTTCACAGGTCGGCTCGCTAACAGCACTTGTCCCTACCTTTAACGCTATACGGGGGGATATTTGTTTGTGCGTCCACGTGCGTGCGAGTGTTGGGACCTGAGCGACGCTTGCCTTGCGGGCTCAACGCAGAGTGATAATAATCACAATAAATCATAAACAACCGAGTAACGTTCTCGTGGGCAGGGTGCGGGGAAACACGAGGCGTCCGGAGGAGGAGGAGGGGGGGCGGCTGCCATGGCGGGCGACGACGGAGGAGGGAGCTCCTCGCCCCGGCACAGCAGCAGCTCGAGCGGCTTCCTCGGCAAGACGGTGAAGAACGTGAAGAAGACGATGAGGAAGAAGATGTCTCGCATGTACATCAAGGCCGTCATGGAGGAGGAGGTGGGCGCTTTCTCTGTGCCTAACACGCCGATGGGCTGTGCGTTTGTGGACGCCGGGGCAGTGTGGGCGGAGGACTGGCTGATGAGTTGTGTGTCGTCGAAGCCGGGCAGTGTGGGCGGTGGGCTGGCTGATGAGTTGTGTGTCATCGAAGCC
>JAAXLI020001477.1:27934-38277 GCA_014621495.2 Entosphenus tridentatus
TCTGTTTACCCCCTCCCCCCCCCTTTACGGTACAGGAGCAGCCCCTGCAATCTCCTTCTCACGCCACTTGCTACCAGATGGCCTTCCACAAGAGGGAACGAGAGAGAAAAGAGGTTGTTTTTGGCCAACTCTTCCAAACTTTACCCCCATCCCTGACTTGATGCGGCCTCGTGAATTGGTCAACGTTCAGTTCCGGGCCAAAAATGTGTTTTGAAATAGTTTAAGATTTTTTTAACTCCGAACTGGTTTCCACTCAATTTGGACTTCATCCGCAGGCCGTGGCCTCTTTAAACAAATGCTGTAAACGTTGTTGGCAAGCGGACTCCGTGGCCAGCGCGTGGTTGGTAGCTCCAACGCGATTCGGAGGGAGGAAATAAAACCACGTGCACCAAACTGAAAGGTGGCCCTTGGATATCACGATAAAGCCACACGGAAGATACATTGCTTGAGATAACCCAAATTTAACAAGTTATTTGGCGATGCTGCTGCTGCATTAGCAGCAACGCACGAGCAACTGAACGTCAAAAAACCTAAAACAACATTATTGTGCGTGGCCTTAAAATAAACGCCATACCTCCCTCCCAGCAGCATTCGTTTAATCCGCAAACAAAATAATTTCGTGGCAGTGGCGTTGGTTAACGAGACGTGCCTTGTTTGAGCTGGGGGTGGGGGGCAGCCGGAGGTTCCTATCTCTTGTGGTGTTGGTGGTGCGGAGGTTTCGAGCGTGTCCCTGCCGATCATGCATTGCTCTATCAACTGCTGGCCTCTCTCAGTAACGCTCTGTCAATGCATCGCATGGTTGCATCGTTGTTGGTATTCGGTTTCCTGCTCTCTCTCTCTCTCTCCCCGCGGCGGGGTGGGTGGTGGTGGTTGGGGTTCTCTGTCTCTGTGGTGTGCGGGGACTTCTCCTGTTTACCTGGCCCTAAAGATCTCTCAGCATTGTAGATAAACGCCCGCGATTGGATAGGGCACACAGAGAGAGAGATCGGGGTCAAACGGTGGAATAAAGTTCAACTCTTGAAACGAACCCCTCTGCATATCTCCATCCTTTTGCTCTCATTTCTACTAATCGGTGTCAGCTGCTGCACCACTTTACCCCGCGTGGTTCTTGCATGGCGACGCGCACATGAATCCATCAACCGCTGGAGACGCGCGGTCGGTAAAACCTCGTCTCGCTCTCCAGGATAACTCGACATCCCCTCGCGTAACCCCCCCCCCTCTGCAGCAACAACCTCGAATCACACCCGCCCCCCACCCCGCTCCACACTTTGCATGTTTCATCCTCTCTGCGTGTGTGCGCGCGCTTGCGAATTTGCGAGGAGCCGTGGCCCAAGTGGTTGTTGGTTGCACCGCGCTAAGCGCCCGGCGACCCGAGTTCGATCCCCGCTCGCGGCCGATATCGGCGACCAAAGTCTGAACCGGTCGTGGGCCTCCCCCTAGGTCGACTCGGCCTTCAGTGAGTGCATGGTGTGATGTGTAAACTATTAGCACTAGGGGTGGCAAAGGTGGCTGCTGGCGTGGTGCTGGCCACCCACCCCCTCGTGTGCCCTTCTGGCCTTAATGGGTGCTCGGCTAAGGGCACTTGCCCTCACAGCCTGCTAAAGTATGTAGAGGAAATGTTTGTCTTGGTGGGGTGTCGTAACACAATTAATGAGGAACTGCCCCCCCCCCGCACCGCTTCCCCCCCATTGCGATCGTGATACGACCGCCGTCGCGTTCGTCACGTGACAGATGAATCCATTCGGAAATCACTCGGAGCAGTGCACGACCCTGCCCCCTCCGTGGAAGCGGCTATCGCAGAGCTACCTCCGAGATGGATTCTACTTGCAAGTGACACTGTGGTGTCCACACACACACAGTTGACGATGGGGCGGGGCCCCCACGTCCACACAGTAGGCGGGGGGGGGGGGGGGTGTGAGCAGTGCTTTCCCGTCTGCTCCGCCCTATGAGAGTCAGGGCTGGACTGTAGCCAAGTTAAGTCCAGAACCAGCTTTGATGCGATAGGGCTTTCTTTGTGCGTGTGTGTGCGCGCATTCATTGGTGACCCGGCTGAAACCGTAAACTCTCACTTCACTTGAGAATCCGGTCTTCAGTGACATGTGCTCAAGTCGATTTGGTTGTATCAGCCAAACGGGGCAGAGGATCGGGGGGGGGGGGGGAGATGTTGTCCGACGTTTCGCTTGGAGATTGCACCCAGCAGCGGTGGGTGTGAGAGCCACAGCTCCAGGCTCTCCTCGCGTGAACGAGCTTCCTGGCCCCGTGGTACTCGAGTAGGTGACATGACGTCGTCATGCGTACGGTGCGAAAGAGGTTCGACATTCATACGTACGTACTTAATGAAGACAGCCTGCAGGTGAAGCGGGTTCGGGTTGATTGGTGTTTTGAGTAATGAATGAAGGTGAATCTCATTCAGTGGTTGGTGGTGATTATGTGGAAATAATGATACTGATTTACATTTGAAAGGCGCATTTCATCCGTAGATCCCAATCCACGCCGTGTATGTGAAGCAGGAATTTAACAGAATCTACACGGGAGTTTAACACGGAGGCTTTCGCCACCAATATAATTCATCGTAAACGTCGTTAACTTGTATTGTAAACGTTGTGGGTTTGCTCTCCAGCACACATCGGCGGTGCTGAAAGTCGTGAAACTCTAAATGGGCACGTGCTGTTCACGTGACGCACCTTGACAATTGACCGTGTCGGCCGGAGGTGGGTTCACGACACATTCATATTGACGCGTACCCAAACCAAAAGGAGGCCTTTGGTGTAAAGGCTCGGGGCTAGCAGCCAGGAGGGGGCTTCAAAGGCCATTGTTTAAAGGAGGCGAGTGGATTCTCTTGCCCGCCGTGACAATGCCGCCATCTGTTGGTCTCCATCAGTGGCGTGGTAACGACATCATCAGCTCGGAGCGGAGGGTTTGGTGCGGTAATTAATCGGTCAGGGTTGAGTTGGGGGCAATATTTGATTCGTCTCGCACGGTCGCACCGAGGCTATGAAACATCGCGACTCCTCTTGCCCAATCGCATCATCGCTGTCGGGGCGCTCCATATTCATGGTGGTTGTCAAGAAGGGGGCCCCCGCCAACTCGTAGATTTGGTCACGGGGGGGGGGGGGGGCCAAAGTAACCCCTTGCTCCCCCACGCCCGTTCCGTGACTGGTCGCCAGCGCCCCCCCCCCGTTCCGGCTCTCTCGCTCCGTGCCAAAAGTGGCGAGTGGGGAGGGGGAGGGCGAGTGCCCCCCACCCCTACACACACTCTCGAGTCCTACCCTCATCACCCCTCAGGTGGGCCCTTTCAGAAAGAGGTGAGGCCTTTAAGAGGTGGGGCCTTTAAGAGGTGGGGCCTGTTCAAAAAGACGTGAAGCCTTTAAGAAAGTGGTGGGGCCTTTAAGAAAGTGGTGACGCCTTTAAGAAAGACATGGCCTTTTAGAAAGAAGTGGGCCCTTTAAATGTTTCACATTACATAGCGGGGGGGGGGGGGGAACCCCACAAACCCCCCAAAAAACACGGGTAAACACACTTTTTCTGGAAGAAGGTATTCCAACGATTTTAAGGTAATTTTGCGGTGCTGATTCCAAATCTGGCATCAGTTTTTTGTCTATCACATCAGGTTTTTGAGATATCAAATATTGCATTTTCAATAAAAACTGCAGAAGAAAAATATTAAATAAATGTGGATATCTACATACACACTATCCTAAAAATACAGCACCATATTTTAACACTAAAGCAGTCACTGCCTCGCAACAACTTGCAATCATAAGTGACAGAGTTAATTTCGGGTAAAATCAATGATAATGGGGTATGCCGATAGCATAAAAATGAGATGTGATAGAGCAAATCTGAGATCAGATTTGGAATCAGCACCGTGAAATTAGTCTAAAACAGCTGCAAAAGTCCAGGCCAGAATTTGTGTTGTTGTTGTTGATCAGTGTATAATCGAACCGCGTCTCCCTGAGGCAGGAGTGTTCCCACTGCACAACCCCTCGTGTGTGTGTGTGGTGTACACACTTGGCGATCCATTCTTTACGCCTCACAATAGCGAATGCAATCTCTCCTCGCCACACGCGCGCTCGCTTCCCGAGTTACGGCCAAAAAGCTCCTTCCTTATCGGCCTTTTCCCAGCTCTCTTCCCCCCCCCACAACCCAACACTTGGGTCTAAATAAAGAACAACAGCCATTAAGACATCGCTCCTGCGGAGACAATGGCACACACACGTGACACGCACACTCGCGCCATGCCCACCTGCACACACACACACAAAGATAAAGACAAAGGTGCCCCTCCCCTCCCCACGTGTTAACCTTTAACCCGACTGTTGGGGCAAGTGTTGTTTGACAGTAGCCAAACCTATGAAAGTCGCCACGGCGCACGAGGATGGCTAAACACTAACGCCCGCCCGGTCGCCTTTGTCTCCCCAGTGCACATGCTGTTTACACGCCGCACCAGGTACTGATATGAGGCTGAGTCGACCTAGGGGAGGACCAGGAACGGTTTAGATAAATCAACACTGATGTAAGATTATACGACTATACATATACATTGTGCCAACCCATACAAATACACGTGAACATTAATATGCCCCGTATAGCCTCTTCACAGACTGTTGGGGCAAGTGCTGTTTGCGAGCACCTATTAAGGCCTGCGTGGTGCACGAATGGGTGGTGGGCTCAGGACTATGAACAGCTGCCTTTGTCTCCCCGGTGCTGATGTTTTAACACTGCCTGCACCCGCTACTAATTTATGGCCGAGTCAACCTAAAGAAGCCTCAAGACTGGTGATGTTATCCGTTTCCGAGAATCGAACTCAGGGGCCACGGTGCAGTGTGAAAACCACTGGGCCGCAGCTTCCCACGTGTATACAGAACAAAGACAAAGGTCCCCCGTATAGCCTGTATCAGACTGGAGGGGCAAGTGCTGTTAGCGAGCAGCTACGAAGGCCGGCACGGCACACGGGGGGGGGGGGGTAAGTGGCCAACATCACGCCCGGCCACCTTTGTCTCGCTAGTGGCGATGTTTACACATTGCACCGGGTACTCATTTGAGGCTGAGTCGTCCTAGAGGAGGCCCAGGACCGGTTCAGATAATCGCTGTCACTGGTGTTGACCGTGAGCTGAAATCGAACCCGGGTCGCCAGGTTCGTAGCTCAGCGCGCTAACTGCTACACTCCCACTACATACAGAACACACACACACATACAAACCCACATGCACACAAAACCCACACACACGCACACACAAACCCACAAACACACACATTGAAACCGATACACTATAACCCACACACTTACAAACACAGTCACACACACAAACCCACACTCACATACACACAGACACACATGCACATTCACACACACATTCCATTAAAAAAAACACTTTGACAAAGACTAACGCGTAAACACAAACACTGCAAGTGCTGCCGTTTGACACCAAGTCATGATGATGTCACCACTGCGCTTTTGCCAGGCTAGGTGCACTTTGAGGCCGTCACGTGAAGTGTTGAAGGCCCGCTGCTGGTCATGGGACAGACCCCGCAAGTGCCATGGGCTGACTGACTGAGATGACTGGCAGATGCAGCGGCAGGGCTCCCCAATTGCCAACTCACATCCATACCCATACAGAAATCCATAAAGATCCCTCGTATAGCCTTGACATAGAGCGATCACCTACAAAGGCTGGCTCGGGACACAAGGAGATGGGTACTCATACTCTAGGTTTTTTTCGGGAAAGTCACGTAGATAAAAATAAATAATAAATATAATAGAAATAAAATCATACATCACGACGTTTCGGAGGCAACACAAGTCTCCGTCATCAGGTGGGACCGTCACAGCTACATTTACTGTATCAAGTGAGGCAAAAATTCCAAGAGACAAGCTCTTAAATACAAGTTAAGGGGGGAGGGGCTTATCTGAATGTGGTAGCCAATGAACGGAACGTGTTGGGGGGGTGGGCGGGGCTAAAAGATAACAATAGGTGCACATGTTGGTGTACCCGGTGTTGGTTGACAATCCAACTGCAAAAAGGGGAGTACTGTTAAACGCTGGGGATGTCAACACTCGGTCAAGTAGAATAGCACCTGTCAAATAAGATGGGAGATGGGTGTCCAGCAATATGCTCGACCCTTTAGTGGCGGTGTTTATACACCGCACCAGGTACTCATGAGATCGAGTAGACCTAGAACCGGTTCAAATAATCGTCAATGTTATTGGCCGTGAGACGGAATCGAACTCGGGTCGCCGGGTGCAAAAGTAGTTCAACTTACACACACACAGCACGGTTGGCTACGTACGGTGTGAAAGAAATTCAACACGCACAGAGCAGAGGTGGCTACGCACGGTGCGAAATACGTTCAACATACATAGCAAGGATGGCTACATGCGGTGCGAAAGTAATTCAACATACACATAGCAGAGTTTGCTACGTACGGTACGAAATAAGTTCAACATGCATACATAGCAAGGTTGGCTACGTGCGGTGTGAAAGAAATTCAACATACACATAGCAGAGTTTGCTACGTACGGTGCGAAAGAAGTTCAACATGCATACATAGCAAGGTTGGCTACGTGCGGTGCGAAAGAAATTCAACATACACATAGCAGAGTTTGCTACGTACGGTGCGAAAGAAGTCAAACGTACATACACCCACACACGCCTGCGCCCACCCTAGGCTGGCACGCACCGCACTCTGCCCGTGGCGGCGCACAGAGAGATCTCTGATCTCTGATCGGCCGCTATCGTGGCACGCCTCGCGAGGAGCGTGCCGTGCCGTGCCGTGCCAGCCGGCCAAGAACATCTTCCCTGGCCACCCGCGAGCGGAGCCGGCGCACGAGGAGGGCAATCGCGGGCAACAATGCGGCGCCCGTTCCACCCAGAGTCACGCTTTGCGAGCGAGCCTCTTGCCTTGCCCGCTTGCCCCCCCCTCCCCCCGAGTTCTCATCCTGGTCAAAGGAAGAACAAATCAATTTTAACTGAAACTGAACTGCGTAGCGGAGGGTGAACGCCACCGCGTCTCAACACGCTGTGCAGACACGGCGGGCGTGTTTATATTTTAGACAGAGGCAGTCATACGGCTCTGTGCGAATCTATGGCTGTCTCTGCGAATCTATGGCTCTCTGTGCGAATCTATGGCTCTCTGTGCAAATCTATGGCTCTCTGTGCGAATCTATGGCTCTCTGTGCGAATCTATGGCTCTCTGTGCGAATCTATGGCTCTCTGTGCGAATCTATGGCTCTCTGTGTGAGTCTATGCCTCTCTGTGTGAGTCTACGGGTCTCTGTGTGTGAGTCTACGGGTCTCTGTGAGTCTACGGGTCTCTGTGCGAGTCTACAGGTCTCTGTGCGAGTCTACAGGTCTCTGTGCGAGTCTATGGGTCTCTGTGCGAGTCTACGGGTCTCTGCGCGAGTCTACGGGTCTCAGCGAGTCTACGGGTCTCAGCGAGTCTACGGGTCTCTGTGCGAGTCTACGGGTCTCAGCGAGTCTACGGGTCTCAGCGAGTCTACGGGTCTCAGCGAGTCTACGGGTCTCTGTGCGAGTCTACGGGTCTCTCTGTGCGAGTCTACGGGTCTCTGTGCGAGTCTACGGGTCTCTGTGCGAGTCTACGGGTCTCCGTGCGTGTCTACCGGTCTCTGTGCGAGTCTACGGGTCTCTCCGTGCGAGTCTACGGGTCTCTGTGCGAGTCTACGGGGGCCTTTGTGCGTGGCCACTCGTCTCTGCGCGAGTCTCTGCGGGTCCTTGGGTCTCTCTGAGAGCCTCCGAGTCTCTCAACCCGTCAACGCCCCCTCCCCTCCCTCCTCCTCCTCGTAGGGCGCGACCGGCAGAGTCCCGAGGACCCGGCGATGGACCCGGCGGGCTCCCCCCCCCACCACCACCCCCACCACCCCCACCCCCACCCCCTGCGCCGCTACTGCAGCGTGGAGGACCTCGTCTTCGAGAAGAGCCACCTGCCCGAGAACATCGTTCGCTCCGTCTACCTCGTCATCATCGGTGACGACGCCGGTGAGAGCCCCATTGTGGCTGGGAGATTTTTCCGGCTCTCCCCCCATCGCCACCGATCGCCGTCGCGTTTTCGCATCCCTTCATCCGGCAGTGGATTCCCGAAAACGACGATAACGGATGACGATTCGCACCGTTCAACTATTTCAAACATATTCAAATCTTACCATGCAATGGCCCACTGAGCAGCGACCAAAATGCCACGGATGGTGGCGCAGCAGTGGCCTTATCATCATCATCACGCGGGAATCTACAGCGGACAGAGACTCTGAGCGCGTGACATCGATTCTAAAATGCGGAGGGGGGAAAACCGGAGAATTCGTGGCTCTCCATGTAAAGCCACTGGGCCTCTCTGTAGGTCTGTGGATCTCTGTGCGAGTTCATGGTTCTCCATATGGGTCTCTCCAAGTCGATGGGTCTCCATGGAAGCTTTGTGGTTTCTCCGTGATTTCATGGATCTCCCTCGGGGTCTCCACGTAAAGTCTATTGGAGGGGTGTGGGGGGGGGCCCGTGGGGGGGGGGGGGGGCACCCTTGGGTGTGACCCCACCCCACCACCACCCCCTTCCCTTCTAGAGATCATGAACAATTGGTATCTATATTTATCAGAGGAAACGCATTGTTATTATTTGTAGGGTCCTATTTCATTTTTTTTATCTTGAAACTTTGCCCCCCCAACCGCCACCGCCGCATCTCCGAGTGAGCGACATCCGCTTAGGGGAGCTGCCATCGTGCCGGTATAGCAGTGATCAGCGTGATGGGCTCGCCATCCACATCACGTTGACACGTCGTAGTCGTCGTAGTAGTAGTCGTAGTCGTAGTCATAGTCGTAGTAGTCGTAGTAGCAAGGGGATTTCACGACCAACGTTATCCATGACGAATTTTTTTCGCGTGGTTATATCGCGTAAATATAAATGTGTCGTTAAACCCGCCACAGCCAATCGGTAAGGTTCATCACGGAAAACTTAAAACGTGCCAGTTAGTTACTGCTTCAGCACACCGGTTGTGTGTATGAGAGTAAACCCACAACGTTTATAATTAAGTATTGTGGTTAATGCTGATAGCATTCCTTGTGAAAGGTTTCAGTTTGGTGTTTTAACATCTCAACACAGCTGTTTTGTTGCCAGAAAAAAGGGGAAAACCTATTCTCATATTTTGGTACTGGCAAAGAAGGTCCCATGATTATTATTATTATTATCACAAACCAGAGGTCGCCGGTTCGAGTCCATCTCCCGGCGTCGCGGTTGAAGCGAAAGGGGCGAGTTTCCTAACTCCTCCCTGTCCCTCTTCCCCCACACCACCCCACGGCGCCTCTGTCCACGCAGCGGAGTAAACGGGTGCACGGCGTTAATCAAATCGTGCGGGTCGAGGGTGCTTGGAGTAAAGTGTGGGTCACGCTCACCTTTTGCGCAGACGTCTGCCCCCCCTCTGGCTTGAAACGAACACCCCCCCACATCAGAGAGCGACACTTGGGCTGTCCCGGGGCTGGGTTGGTTTTTGCCAGAGGTGTAGGTGGTACAGCCCTGGAAGGGGGGTGGGGGGGGGTGATGCAGGGTGGAGGAAACAACCGGCTTCTGAATAGAGTTCCCAGTAGAAGCTCTCGGGGGGGTGTGGAGCGAAACGTCAGACACGGCGTCGGGCAAACGCGCCGGAGGGTCGGTCGTGACTCGTTCCGCCGCGCTTGCCGTGCAGGTGGTGCCGAGGACGAGACGGCGGAGGCGGAGGCGGCGGGCGAGCGGGACGGTGGCACCGGCCCGGAGCAGGTGACGCGCACGCCGCCTCTCACTCGCTCTCCGAGACAGGAGACAACCGGCTCTGAGACAGAGAGCGAGGGAATGATTCAGAGCGAGAGAATGATTCAGAGAGAGGGAGAATGATTCAGTGGTGCGGGAAACCGCAGGCGAAACGGGAAGTGTGCAGCCAGAACCGGAGATGACAATTTGCCCAAGTTCTGTGGTCCTACGTTGGGATGTTTGGCCAACTCCATTCAGTGTGTGATTATACGTTTGGGAAGAAACCGGAGCTGTTAATGCAGACTTGATGAAGCCTTGCAAAAGGTGCATCTCATTTAGTGTGTGAACATCTTAACACGTCCTGTTATTCTTCCCGGAACTGGTCAAAAGGGTCCCATTGATATGATAATGATGATTATGTTAATGTTAATGATGACGATGATACAATGATGTCGCTGCTGCGGATGGATAATGACGTTGATGATGATGACGACGACGACGATTCCAGACCACAGCGCGGGATTCGGACGAGGCTGACGCGGAGAGACGGAGCGATGGGGGCAAGGGGGGGGCCCCCCGGGGCCCTGGCCACCCCACACGGAGGCAGCGCAGCAAGCAC
>JAAXLI020001478.1:0-38068 GCA_014621495.2 Entosphenus tridentatus
GAAACGTCACCTATTATGTTTCCTTTTAAGACCGTGTTATTAACGTATGTGTTGAGTGTTTTTGGGTATCTGGTTGGGATGGATATCTGCAGGGGGACGTTATTCTCCACGAGACTCGTCTTTCCCCGGATCTGCAGGGACAGCAGACGCCCCAAAGAATGAAAGCTGCTCATTTGCAGTCGCAGCCCTGACTGCGCCAGCCGTGTAAATTCCACAGTCCCGTGGCGGGGACTCATTTCCACCTAGGACAACCGCTGTTGACTTCCGCAGAGTGGTGGTGCCGATTCCACCACTGAGTTAAACTCGCAGCCTCCGATGGTGAGTCTCGCTTGGTGGCTTTGAGCACGGTGATGGTGGATGCTGCGTTAATAGCTGCGGCGTCCTCGGGTTGCACATCATTTGTACAACACTGACAATTCGGTCCCTGGGAGTTAATGTCCGGTTTATTTCATTGAAGCGGCCTCGGGATCTGACCTTTTGATTCCTGCGCTGTAATCTAGTGTTTTCAAATCTGTTGCTAAAAATATATGGTACGTGCAGTCGTGAACGGCTGTTGCTTTGGTGACTACGTTAAGCCATAGGCTTGGTGCAACCATCGACCGCATTCGAACATAACCAGGCCGATGCACACATCTAAATGGAAAATTAAAGACAACCACAGTCGTTGCGATTGTGGCCATACACCCCAAACTATGAACCACACAGTAAACCCATAGAGATTCATAGAGATAAATGAAGACCCATTTGAGATATATTACATTAAAGACAAGCCACAGTAGTGCAACTCTGGTCATGCAATCCAAACTATAAAACTGATCGATTAGGACGGTTGGCAAACACACGGTGCGAAAAAAGTTCAACATACACGTACAACCACCGCTGTAGTCTGTGCTGCATCCATGGAGGAAAAGGAAAACTACACAAACTGTCTCATGACGCCCTCTCGTTGTGGCTCGCAAACCTCGACATTGGCATTTAGCTCGTGAACTCTGCTGCCATCGGACGCAAGAATAGAAGAGAGCAGTAGGTTATCAGTGTGGCCCGCGACGCTCCTTCAGGTAGTTCGCGGGGCTGTAATGCAAATGCAGGTTGATCCGCAAATAATGACAATGTTTTCTAACTTTTTTTGGGACGTTAATGCATATTTTACTCAAGATATTTAATAACAAAAAATGAAGTTGGGTAAACTACCCTGATTAAACTACCCAAACCCTAGGGGGCCGCCCATTAATGACGTCACGCACCTAGGGGGGGAGGGGGGGGTCAGATGTTTGTGACGATGTGTGACAAGGGGGGAGGGGGGGTTTGAGAAATGTGACGTCACATCAAAATGCGCAACTTTAAATAAATATTAATTAAATATAATTGTTATAACAACACTAATTTTGATTAATTATCACTATTAACTATTTGATTATTTAAATTTACTAAGATCACCTTTTATTTATTCCATGAAAGAGCATTTTGCTTCTCCATTGGAGAATGGAGAAGCATTAATTTTGTAAAAATGTATAATTATTGTTATTAAACATTTTGATTCTAATAATTCTACCAGGGCTTTTCATTCTGTGAAATGAATATGTGATTGTTATAATTGTACGTTCTACTACAAAGTTTCAAGTATTGTTTTATAGTTATAATGACTTTTAATATTTTATTATAAGATAATTTCAATATAATATTCTGAACATCTGCAGTTTTAGTTCAACGTTGAATATTTTCAAGTGAATTTTATGCTAAATTTCAGCTTTCCAACGCCTCCTTTTTATACATGTTTTCTCCTACAATATCAGTGCAGCGCCACATTAAATACGCGCTACAATGACAATAGTTTAAAGTGATTTGAAGCATGTTTTATTTTGAAAATGGAAATAGGGTTTGGGGGGTCAGAGCTGTGTTACGTCATATTTGAGGGGGGGGCCTGACTTTTTGTGACGCCGTGTGACGAGGGGGGTCAAAAATCGGCCAAAATCGCGTGAGGTCATTTATGGACGGTGCCTAGGATCTAAATACTCCCCATAAAAATGCAAAAACACCATATCACTGCGTGTAAAAAAACATGTTTGTGTTCCGGCAATATTAACCATTTAGCATGCGTGGTATTTAGAGAGGTAAGTGAATGCGTTTTGTCACCAGGGGTGTGGGGCTGGGTGGTCCGCGGAAATGTTTCCATCGGCTGAGTGGTCCGCGAGTCAAAAAAGTGTGAGAAACACTGCAACAGAGTCAACGATGCCCCCTGCTGGTAAGACGGTGTAACCGCTCTGATGCAGCCTTAAGGCACCCGGTTTAAACGGATTCGTCCGTTTATCCCGCTGACTTCTGCGTCTTCGATGGATTGTTTTAGTTTGGCTGTTACATCCACTGGCATTTACACTGAATCTTAACAACGTTAAGCATGACTTGATGTTACTTGGGCATCTTGCAGCAACCCACAATTCTTACAAACACTGAAGTTGCTCGACACGTATCGCGCAAATCGCTTATCACGTACCACCACTGTGGCCCTCTCTTGGATCAAACCAACGTTTATTTTTATAACATAAAGATATTATTTTTACATCACAGGTTTGTAAATTCTACCCGTTGAGCGATTTTAAATTTCGCGTGACACTGATAGACGTTAAGTAGATTAATATACTGTACAGTAGATATTTTTTTACCAGATAAAGTCCACTGAGCTATTAGCTATTGTTCAGAGGCGACCTGGTCCCATATTATAGCTCGTAAAAGTGGCTTAAATCACGTGAGAATTTATAGTAGCCGCTAAATAAACTAAACGCGTCTTTCTAAATGTGGAGGGGGACAAACCCGGAGGACCCAGAGAATAATCCACGTGATCACCAAGGGGGAGAGAGATCACGGAAACTCCAAATATACAACAGGTATCGCCAGGGTCCGGGTTTGAACCCAGCTCCTCGTGCATAGCTGGTGAGGGAGATAACATCTCGCCACTCGGCGCACGTCACCGATCTGAAGACCTAAAGTCAGGCGGTTTTATGTTTCAAATGTATTTTGTTTAACCAGGATATACTCCAAGAGAGCAGGATAGGAGTCTAATTTGCAATAGTGACCTGGGGCATTAATCTGGCAGTAGGGGGCGATGATTCCTGCAGTGTATAATCACAATTGGCACATTTGGACTCTGGCATTGCACACAATGGCCTACTCTTCCGAATGACGCCAGGGTATCTTTAACTGATGTCCTGTTTTGTTAAGGTGGCTGATTTGGGAACATTTGGTTGTTTTCTGAGAATCTACATCCGTCATTTTAGTTTGTTTATCACCCAGATCTGGAAACACTCATGAACGTTGATCTCACTACATACAAATCTGAGGGATGATTATTGTATTAATATTAGCAATGTCCAGTGATTTAACCAAAGCATCCCCGATAGAATTGGTCATTACCAAATAAGATTTAAAAAACCCAATAACCACAAGCCACGTCAAGCAGTTGAAAGCACATTGTAAAGTCAGTCACACAGTGTTGAGCTTCAGTACATCGTTCAAGGTTCCCATGCGCTGTGTGAGGAAAACAAAACAACACCTCGTGGCATAGCTACGACGGGAGATTGCTACACCAGATGGCTTCCACGGCGAGACGTTCCCTGAGACTGATACCGAGCACCACACAGGGCACACGCGGTCCCGTCTCTGCAGTCTTTTATTTCCCTCGCACTGTTGTTTCCTTCGCCTCCACTTCTAGTGGGCGCCTCTGAGAATTTCTGCAAGGATCTCAAATGTCAGGCGCACGGCGAAGTTGGCCCCTATAAATAAACGCATCACTGTCGGCGAAACTGAGATGACCCGACTGCGTCATTTCCACTCCCAACCACGCGCTGGAAAAATAAACACTCGGTGTAAACACATGCCCGGACCAGTGTGGACGCGCACCCGCATAACACAGACACGTGACGTGCCGGGATTGTGCGGTCCAGATTGCCCAGAAAGCAAGGCGTCCCGTGGTCCGTATATAACGACGCCGCATCAGACGGCGCCAGCAAAAAAAAGTAGCTGAGCACACAGTCACACACGGGGTCTTTAAAGAAGCCCTTTTTCGCCTGCTTATCCCCCCCACAGGTGCAAGCGTTGGAATCTTGACAAGTTCGCGGGAGAGCGAGGATCAGGATGCGTGCCCTGCAATGAACTCCCAAGGTATGGTGGTGACCTAACCTACGTTCGCCAAATTCTTAGTGTCAGCAGTTGGGTTGGATTGTGATTGTTAAGTGATGCTGCAGCGGTGTGATGGTTTGCATGCCTGATTTGTAATCCAGAGGCCGTCGGTTTGATTTAATCTGCCACAGCCGTTGAAATTTGTCCAGACGGCAGTATAAATGGGCACACCAAAGTTAGCCACTGTGGTGAGATGTTTACTCTCTAGCATGGTATACAGGAGGTCGTGGGTTCGATCCCGACCCTATATGTATAGAGTTTGCAGTCGCGTGGATTTTTCTCCGGGTCTTCCGGTTTTTCCCTCCATATTTAGGAACATGCGTTTAGATTATTTGGCTGCTATTAATGTTAACATGATAAGCCACTTAGTTGAGCTATAATTTGTGGGCAGGTCGCTTCTGAAAAGTGGGTCTTACCTGGTACAATAAAAAAGAGTTTAGTTGATTAGTAGGTCGCATGTGGTGGGACAAAATGTGGGTACGTTCCACCATGGAAGAGCAGGTCAAACACCCTCTAGAGGGGGCTGTCGAGGATTCCCTAAAGTGGAGGCCCCTCTGCCGTGTGGCTTGAGAAGGAAATTGCAGGGCTGCGCATTTACCTTCGGCTGTTAGCTGTAACAGGTCGGTTGACTCGAGGAGGGGGGCTCATAATGGTCGTATTGGGGTAGTGAGCCACCATCCCTGAGAGTAGGGGTTTGAGTCCAGGTTTCAACCACCTGTGATTAAAACAAGTTATGAAGTTAGTTAAATGTTGGTGTGACTTAATATGGGCTAAAGCAACCTTTCGGTGATAAATGTATAGGATGATTGACATGTTTCAAGCACCGTTTTTTAAAAAGGGTTTGAAGTGTTATTGTCTCAGCCAGATCACCAATGACTCCACAAAGTAAACAATTGAACGTAGTTTGTTTACATCATCCTAACGTAAGCCTAAAATACAGAAAATTAACAGAAATCTGACGGCGCATGTGTGCCAAATCACTCTTCACACAGCGTGGGGAAACACCATCTCGAGTTGGGATAATATGGCCAGAGTGCTCCTTGAAGGACACGTTGACTGCGTAACAATGGGAAGACCTGACTTTTTAGTGGGGGTCGTGGTGATACTGTATGAGTGGGCCTCAAACACTGGGTATCAACTGCAGGATCCAGCAGAAGGAAGGACACGATGGTGGTGGTGATGATGATGATGATGACCTCTTGATGCGACTGTTGTGTAATAACGGAGTGTATGTTGTTTTTTTACGGCCACAGATTAAAACAAAAATAGCAACACGTCAATAACAGCTTCAGAGTCGCCAGCAACACGGCCAAACACGTCTGCCTCGCCACATACGTGTCTCGGGGAGATTGGTCAAAACTTCAGCACCCGTCCTATATTTAGGTAGACGGGCAGGCGGGCAGGGGTAATGTGACGGAAGATTTGGAGAGGGAACCAAAGTACTGTATATGATGCGGAGTGCCGTGGGTGTTTTTGGGGAGCACACCAACTGCTCTCCTTATCCCGCATCCATAGGCAGAGTTTGACTTCTATATTTGGGGGCGGGGGAGGGGCAGAGGTTCGCTTTGGCCTTCACGTTAGGAATCGCGGGCGCAAATAATATATGTATTTATTATTAATCTTAATGGTAATCTACTGAAAATCAATTAATAAAAGTGTCCAGTTAGTGGGGGGGGGCTCCTATGCCCCCCAAACTCCGCCAATGCCCGCATCTCAGTTGTGTTCCAACTCAACGAATTTTTTTTCTCTCTTCTGGAAATTTCACTGCTAATGTTGAGATATCGTAATTGCAAATAAATGATCGATATTGACGAACGCTATCTTCACATAGCCTAGGCTGACAAGACCGAAATTTTGATTTTAAAATCATTTTAGAATGTTTTTGCAAACAGAATGTCAAGTCAAATGTCAATGTGTTAATCCCGATCAGTGATAGAAATTCAACGTTCCAATGCCTTTAGGGCAACCACTGTTGACTTCCCCACAAAGTGGTATTTATTTTAACTACCCCGTAGGGAGATGGGTTCAGTCAACCTTCAACCAGGATTTGAAATCGCAATCTTCTGCTTGCAAACCGCCGCTCTACCACTCAGCCACCAGGACGAATATAAAATATAAAAAGTTTAAGAATAAATAATTCAGAATATGATAGGTATTACACATTGAAAATGTAGTGTAATAGCATGTGATTAACGTTACCAGCCTCTGGTAATCTGATTACAGTAATGGCTTGGGTTAGCTCGTGCTCCTGTCCACGTGTGCTCGATCAGACAGGGCCGGTGTCATGGTAATGTCTGTGACGTCACCCTGCACGTGGTGAAGGTCAGATGCGTTGAGGAATGCAGAGCACTCGGGTAAACACGCACGTGAACTCGGGAGAGGAGCGCAGTGACCAAGTTGATATTTAGAATGGATTTATATTCGGTTACTTAATTATTTTCGCTACTTCTAGGAAGTGGCTTGACAGGGAGATAATATTCTTAATCCTGCAACAACAGTAGAGCCGTGTTGCGGCTCTGAAATTACCCAGCTCCAGCAAAATGATTATAATGAATGCTGGTTCAATCACCGAAAAGGAATACAGATTTGGTGCACGGATTTATGATCGATTTTCTGTAATGGATGGAAGTAGCACTTCCTAAAACAACACGACCATTACCTCCATTCTTTTAAGACTAGTCATAGCCCAAGATTCCTACTATTTATTTTTCTGTTATAAGACATCACAAATAGTAATAATTGCGCTGTTTTATATTTGTTCAAACCGCATCTAAATGGACATGCTATTTTTGTATTTCACTTTCAGAGTTCACCAGCACCAGAGCAACTCTTCTCCGAGCGCCACATGACACAACCAAGAACAGAACACGCACAGAAATAACACCATAAAGCCATTAAGTACAATTTTATTGTAGAATAAATAATCTTCACTTGGAACCCTTGGAGTGAGGAGTGTAACTTTACCTCGTGTCAGAGAACGTTCCAGAAACATGACTTCACAGAACTACTTCTGAGGTCGCTTCGATAGACGTGTCGCTCACACTAGTTGGGACACTTTGGTGCACGGTAGTTTCCAGCAGTGAGTCAAGCCACCGTGAACGAGACAATGGAGGCACAGCCACCGCTTGCGTCTCCCACTTCCCCCGCGTCTCTCATCACGGACATCTGTAGTATCTCCACGGACGACTCGTGCCACGGGTGCCCAGAGACCTTCATCTTCCGCTCGTCCTCCCCGGCCTTGGAGCTGCTACCTCAGATGAACGAGTTCCGTCTGCAGGGCATCCTCACCGACATCTCCCTGCGCTGCGGCGCTGCCGAGTTCCGCTGCCACCGCGTCGTGCTGGCCGCCTGCTGCCCCTACTTTCGGGCGATGTTTTCCCACGGATTCCGCGAGGGGCTTGAGGACTCGGTGCGGCTGGGCTCCGTGCCGGCGTGCACCCTCGCCTCGCTCCTCGACTTCGCCTACACGGGCGAGGTGTCCATCTCAGAGGAGAATGTCGGCGAGCTGCTGCAGGCCGCGTCCATGCTGCACTTCAGGGAGGTGGAGGGGGCCTGCTGCTCGTTCCTCGAGCGCCGGCTCAGTCCCCAGAACTGCCTGAGCCTCATGGCGCTCGCCGACACTTTCGGCTGCCCGGGGCTGTGCGGCAGGGCGCGGGCGATGGCGCTGAGCCGCTTCAGGGAGGTGGCGGAGAGCGGCGCGGCACTGGCGCTCACGGGGGAGGAGCTCGCGCGCTACCTGGAGGACGACCAGCTGTGCGCGGACGAGGAGACCGTCTTCCAGACCATCGTGGCGTGGGTTCGGCATGACCCAGGCAGCCGGCTGCAGCACCTCGAGCGACTCTTCATGAAGGTTCGTTCGCTCGAGCGATTGATTTTTTGTTTAAATCGCTCGGTCAGTCGTTTATTTATTCACGCCACACTGGACGTGCAGGGGATGATTGAGCACAAGGAAAGATAACTTTTATAAAATGTCGAAAAGGGGGGGGGGGGGGCAGTGACAGAGGTGGCGCTAGAGTTAGAGGTAGGGTCCAGGGCTAGGGCCAGTGCTAGAATCTGGTTTGATAGAGCTCGGCTTACGGCTCGTGTTTGGTTAGCTTGTTAGGTCTAGGTCAGTGTTTCTTAACCTTTACTCCAGCCTTGCACCCCTTTGGTTCTCAATCGTAAAAAAAATTTACGTTAATAAATACATAGGTTTGATGAAACAAAGTAGTTGTACTTATGTGCCCGTGCTTAATTTGTGTTTTGATTATTTACCTTCTAAACAAATTTGGCAATGTCTCACACCCCCAGAAAGGGCATCTCGCACCCCAGGTTAAGAACCACTGCTCTAGGTGAAGGCTGGCTGAGCGTTTTTTGTCCTAACGGTTTGCATCTCTCGCCCACCATTGCCTTTATTATGGTCTCTTCGCCATTTCACGTTGCTAAGTGTTTCCCAGTCGTGTCGGGTGTTGTTGTTGTTGTTTGAAATGGTGGCCAACTTTTGGTTCTAAGGTAATGTGGGAACTTCACCGGGGGCAGTGCTACCGCAAAAACCTCAGCAGTCGCATCTTTAAATTGTACTAACTCTTCACTTCTCATGTTTACAGCAGACACCGGTAATCCGTTATTCTGAATGCAATTGCATGCAACCTCTTGAGCTATCATCAGCGTGACCTGTATAATGTGACAGCACAGAAAATGGGTTCTGATTGCTAATGTGTCTATATATGTTGTCTCATCATATTTGTGGGGTTTTTCTGGATAATCTCGTTTTCTCCCACGTGAAAAAAACCTTTATATGTATAAAACAATTTAACTTGGTCCAACATCCCAACGCTAGTTCTTCCTGAGAAGAGTTTTTAGATTCGGGATACCGAAAGGCGAACACTTAGTGTGTAACTGCTTGGCAGCAGATAGTGTGAGATGGTCACCTACCAAGTGAAGTAAAAATGTTTCCCTAACCAAAGAGCGTTGGGCAGCACTCTCTTTATTTGTGGCCCTGAAACAGTGGAGGAATTTCCACATTCCCATGGTGGAGAAGAGTTTCACTATGGGATGACCAGTGTTGACTTCCCATGAAGTGGTACTTTATCTGCCCCATAGGAACCGTAGTTGCAGAACCAAATGTAATGGGGTGGTTGTTTGTGCAATCATTGGTGACCAGTTTGTGACCAACAACTCACTATGCTTAAGAACCCGGTTTAATCACGGGCGGCTGCTTGTATTAAATCCCAGGATCTCAGCCATGCCAAATCAGCACCCTGATCTCGGAGCCACCCGGCCACCTCAATACCGCAGCGTTCTTAACTAACGCGCACACTCTCGCACGTGCATGCTGCGCAGGTCCGGCTCGAGTACGTGGACCCACAGTTCTTGGCCGTGTTCGTGGCCCGCGATCAGCTGGTGCGCGCGTCTCCCCCGTGCCGCGCCCGCGCCGACAACGCCGTCGCCAAATTGACATCCCCGCAATACCACCAGCGCCACAACAACTGCCACAACTCCGAGGATAGTTCCTCCTCTTCCTCCTCCTCCTCTTCGCCGCCCGGCTGCTCCTCACCGCCTCCACGTCACTGCTTCCTGCGTGAGCACCTGGTGGTCCTGGGTGGCCGCGCGGACGGCGCCCGCACCACGCGCTCTGTGCTGTTGCTGGAGACCGCCACGCTCGAGGAGCAACCACTCACCTCCTGGCTGAGCCTCCCCAAGCTGCCCGGGCGCTACCGGCAGCCATCGGCCGCCACGCTGCATGGCGCCGTCTATGTGACGGGCGGGATCCGCGTGGGGCCGGGGGCCTCGCTGGGGGCGCCGTGCACCGACGTACACCGCTACTCACCACGCGCCGCCGCCTGGAAGCCCGCGCCGCCGCTGCTCGCACCGCGGTACGGGCACCAGAGCGTGGCGGTGGGAAGCCGCCTGTACGTGCTCGGTGGCGTTGGCGGTGGGGGCGGCGCCAGCGGGGAGGCGGCACTGCTGTCGGTGGAGCGGTACGAGTCGACCGAGGGCGAGTGGCGCTGGGCAGCGCCCATGCCTGTGGCCGTGGGGCAGCCGGCTGTGGCTGCGGTGCAAGGACGCATCTACGTAATTGGCGGAGAGGAGCTGCGGTCCAAGACGCCCGCGCGCATCATCCAGGTATTTTAAATGTTTTTTGTTGATGTCGTTCCACCCCACCCCCACCAGGATTTTAGGCTGATTGTGCGACCGATTAACAGCGACGCCTCCTGTTATGAGATGGATCCATTGGGATCTCTCGCAAAGTGGTGCGAGCCCACCTGCCTTCTTAGAGGATGGCCCGCAGAAGGATACTAAAAGTGACCTCAGGAACACGTGGAAGGGGGCAGCATTTTAGTGCATGGTTGCCACATTAGAGTAACGAATGCAGCATTCATTGCATGGCACTCAAACTAATGTTTTAAATTTTCAGAGCTGGAATTTTGCCAATTTAAATGCAGAACCCGATTTAATGTTGTGCACTTAATCAGGGTTTTTATCTTTGTGTGTGTGTCTATGTACGTGTGGATATGTGGCCTGCAGATTTATAACACAGAGTGCGACGCGTGGTTCAGACTGGAGACGCGGATGGTGAAGAACATCAGTGCCCCCGCTGTGGTCGTGGATGATAAGATCATCGTGATTGGCGGTGCGTGGCAACTCAGAGAGGAGTTCGAGTCAATGTCAGAAGTGTCCCTTTGCCAAACTGAGAAACAGGGTGGCTCTAAACCAGGGGTGGTGTTAAACATTCCCACAGTGCATGTGCCGTTCTTAGAATGCAAGGATATCATGAAGGAATGCAATGTGATTCACGGAAACGGATCTAGGCTCCCAGTAGGGGTGATGTTGCTATGTGGTTATTCCAATTAGGTAATTTTAGTACTAGAGGGGCGAGTATAATAGTCATTTAGCATCAGATGAAGGAATACTACCAGTGGCTGGTTGGTTAGTGTTGGAGGTAGGGCTAGTATTCATGATTGGTTGGCTAGTTGGTTCATGTTAGAGGTATGGATAATGTTGTTGATTGACTAGTTAGTGATAGAGGGAAGAGCTAGTACTAGTGGCTGGTTAACCAGTCAGGGGTAACGATAGTGTTCGGTTGGCTCGTGAACTCTCCCCCACAACCACATTTCAATGCTTGGTCTTTTCCCGAGTTAACCAATTCGATGTATGATGCAGCACAGCATCACCTGGCCTGATAAACGTTCGACAGATCGCCCGTTTGATCGAACGCCCCTGACTGGCGCGCGTGGTGCAGGTTACACGCGGCGCGTCCTCTCCTACGACCCGGCGTCGAACCGCTTCTCGCGGCTGGCCGACCTGCGGGAACGCCGCGCGCATCACGCGGCGTGCGTCCTGGATGGCCGCGTCCTCGTGTCAGGTGGCAGGGCCATCACGCCCACGCCCAGCGTCGTGGACTCGGACTCGCTGGAGCTGTACGACCCAGCTGTGGACGCGTGGGCGCCCGCGGGAAGACTGCCGTACCGTCTCTTCCACCACTCGTGTGTCACCCTGCGCAGCCCCCTGCTCCTATTCGACGGCGCCACTTGAGAATGTGATCACAGTGTCAGCCGTGGTGTAAAGTTACAACAACTAAAGCGCCTGGGAAGCTCAAGCAGAGAGCTGGGAACGCCTCCTGCCGTTAGCCCCACCCACTCTTTAATAGCCACGCCCACTCAACCACTAGCCTGGCCCACACAGTGAGCAAGCCTCCTGCCCACTCTCTAACATTAGCCCTGCTCACTGCTCACGGGCCTCGCCTGCTCCTCTGCCAGCCTTGCGTACAAATCGGGCAGCCCCACCCTTTGCTCATGTCATGAGTCGAGCATGAGGCCAGGACATTTGAAAGATCCTGATTTGCGCATGTGCTTTGAGACACGAGGATATCCTTTCTAAAATAGGGGAATTCCTGGCAAAACCAGGACGTTCAGCTGTTTTAATGTAGTGGCGCAGGTCTGTGACATGACAGTGCATTGTGCAGATGCCGTCGCTCGCTGTAAGACTCAAATTGATGCAAGGCATGATGGGCAGCATATTGCAGTACAGCAAGTGGGTTCTGGACCTGCCTGTATGCCATTTGAGAGTGTTTCTGTCGAAGAGAAATTTGCCAAACATCTGAATGTAGGACCTGCCTGACAGCAATGTCTTGAGACTAAGTGAGGCTTTTCTAGATAATAAACATTTGTCTACATTATTAATATTAATGTAGGAGTTATATTGTACACGTGGAGTTATTGTTCTTCCCAAAAAGAATTCATCCACGATTGGAATCGTCACTTTAAGTTATGTCAATCAAATTGTAGTGTTTGTGGTGGTGGAGAATCTTGACATCACTGATTCATGTTAAACGAATGTGTACACAGTAATATTGCTTTCAAGTGGAGTATGATGATAAAGTGCAGTGTTGTAGAGTACAAACGTGACGGTTCAGTACTATCGCATTCAATGTTACAAGCGGAGTCAACAGTATTTCGATTTTCAGATCAACAAACAATCATACTTTTGTCCATTACGCAAGTACTCAGGTATTGCTGATAAATAACGTATGAACGACGCATCCTTATACAGTATTGTGTAATAATGGAATAGTTTGCACATAGGTTAGACTAGTTAACTCACAATTGAAAAGCTGGAAGTGAAAATCTGCCCATAATTTCTCCGTGAGTTAATGAGAGACGTGTCACTTTGTACGAAGCCAAAAGTCAACAAACGTATTTGGGAATGACACCCAATGACCTGGGAATGTGGAATTTCCACCTCTGGCTCTGGGTCATGGACAGATCAATACAGGAGTTATATATGGCTCTGGGCCATTAAATACTGGACATCTGTGAAAAAGAGCTTGATATCTCATCGTTTTCCTCCAGTATTAACAAAGATTCTGATTCTGAGATATGAGGACCGTCCCATGTGCCCGTTTGGGCAGGGAGACGATTTGACTTGGCTATGCACAATGATTTTAATGCTTTGGATTGGAACTCAACTTTCTGATTTTCGAGCACTCTGCCAGAGCGACATCCAGTGGCACAAGGTGAAACCTAGTGCGTCGATTATTAATATTGACACGAATCGCCACAGTCAGTATAGTTTGAGTGATTCCAATAAACACACACGAGTATTTTTTGCATTTTATAAGTGTTGTTTTATTCCATATAATTGTAGTACTTTGAAAGTATTACATTTTATTAGAATTTATGCACAGCATTGGTGGTGTTTGCTTAGTTTTATCTTTTTTACATATTTGTATTGTTCATTGTAAATTGATGTGTTAGATGTAGAAGTAATGGACAATGCATTGGACACGAAATTTTGTACAATGCGGACACACTACCAGTTGTAAACCACACCAATTGTGAACATCCCATATTTAGGCTCTGTGGAGATTTAATTCTTGGCGCAGGGGTCTCCAATTAAGATCAGTATTTCCCGACACTTGATTGACAACCGACACACTTTGACCTTTGGCTTGACTTCAGTCTTACATGCTGCCACTGCAAGTGCTGTTAGGTGAGCAGCAGTGCCGTATTATCCTAGTAGCAAAAGTAGCATATGCTACGGGCCCCGCGCTAAATGCTTTCAAGCTATGCTATCAATTTCAGTTCAGTGATTCTGCACTTGGTCTATTACTATAGTACTATACTACCTTCAACTTTTATGAACGCCTGAGTGTTTAAGGTTAACGATTTGTCGTATTATCTTGCTGTATAGCAATTGAAAAATTACAATCAATTTACTATGCAAGTAAAAAATGTGTGTTTTTATATTTTTGTGTTTAAAAAAAAAAAAATTAGGGCCCCTTTATAACATGTGCTACAAGCCCCGCACTAGCTCACTGATGAGCAGCACCTATTTAGGCTCAGACAATACCTGGAGGGGTGTGGGCAACAACACCACACACAGTCCATCCTTATGCAACTCCGCATTGCTCATGATGATGTTGGTGGCCCCCAGGTCAGGTTTCTACTCCAATTCCCACGGTTGCTCTGCATCACCAGGAACTGAACCCCCTGAACACCACTGCCACCGCGTAAAAAAAATCTCCGTTTTATAAATAATTTCTAGTACTGTATATTCAAAATGCACTGTTATTTTACAATAACCTTGTGAAATATTAAACAAGGCATTGTAGATTCGGCATTGTTAATGTCAAAACACGCATACACTGTATTTGTATACCGTTTTATTATTATTACTGGGTCGTTAAAAGTTCAACTCAGGACAAGCTCAGTGAGACAACTACCGGATATGATCAGCAGAAACTCATTTCGACTGCTAATGGCTGAGTTGTGCTCTTCCTGCCATATTGATTGTAGTATTGCAATTCGTGTAGTTACAGCCCCTCAAACCGAAGTTTTGCTTTGCAGGCATGGGTGCATAGCTAGTGACTGGCGAGTGTTCATTGAGGAGTGAGAACGGGAGTCGGTAGCGTCTAGAAAGTGGTGAGTGTTAAGTGAGCGATGCACGTCTATTTAGTGTGTCGGATGAGTTGCAGGTTAGTGTTGTCTGAAGGTCAGCCGAGTAGAGATGGTTAGGCGAGTCGTATGTACTGTATGTTGAATTCTTTCGCACCATACGTAGCCTAGCAGTGCATGGTGAATGAGTACGGTACCGTGTCGAGTGAGTGAAAGATGAGTGGTGAGTAAAGAGTGTTTGGTAAATCGTGACTTTGTGTTAGGTGTCTGGTGAATGTGCACTAACGTTCACTAGTAGTTTACATAAACCAGAATGTTGTTTTTATTTTTTTTATTTTTTACCAATCAAAACTATACACCAGCAGATTAGAAATGTATAGAGCTTAATGCAGTATGACGAATTCAGAAAACACATCAGATGCATGAATCATTTAAAAATACATTTTCTTTACAATGCTGTATCACCCTGAATCGACTGTCTTTCCACAATACAGCATTATATCTCGTGATCCAATCCAAACTCAATTGATATTGGAAGAAATTGCACAATTGCTACCTTTCCTTGACCTATATATTAAAGCCTCAATGACAATAATTAAATGTAATATAAGCTCCTGGATATGTAGGGGCTGTACATGTGCAAAAAAGAAACAATTAAAAGGTGGTCTAATAGTCCGGTGAGCTTGCAACTCCAACTATGGCTTGGGAATATATAATTTGTAAACTGAATGGATGATTTTGATTTAAAGCTTTCGTGACTGCAGGGATTCATATTCCAAGAATATGAATGGATGCTTTTTTAATTTAGCATTAATCATTAGTCGAAGAGTAGTGTATATGCAATATTGTTTAACAATGTCTTCACAAAGGTAAAGGATTTTAACTTGGTATGAAAAGTGTAGTGTTATGATGGAACTTCAATTTAAAAAATGTTTCCAAATTGTATTTTCAGTACTGGATGTACAATATACATGTTGGTATTCCAAATAAATGTTTTGTTGTCAAAATATAGAACTGTTCATCATCTGATCTAAATGCCATATTGTGACAGTGTCATTAACACTAATAACAAGTCTGGCATGGCCACACAAACTCACAGACGAGAACCACCTATCATATGCTCACAGGCCCAGTTCCACATTAAACAGGCCATACCCATAGCAAGGAACTGTAATTCTTGGGTTAGTGGTAACATTGATATAAAGAGCATGATGCTTTAAGCCTGTGGCTTCTTGAATGCGGCAATTGTGGCATTAACTCCGCTGTTGATGCTCTGCTCTCCTTCGGCGAGCTTCGGGGCTTCACGGTACACGCTCATGACCTGCGAGAGAAACGGGAAATGGGTGGTGTTTGAACGTCAGTACCTACAGATAAACGAACATGATAGCAATTATACCTTGCCGATACCAGCCACACCGAGTCTACATGCCACCTTTGCATTGTCATCGATAACGATAAATAGGTCATCACACTAAGCCATCGCTTCTTCTATTGTAGTCAACGCCTGACCTATCTTGTGGTTTAATTTTTCCATTTGGTTGTTTTGCTTTTCATGGTAACATGTCCATTTCAATCCTCCACACATGCCCCATCCATACAACCTTTCCGTGACTATGCACCTACATTGGTATTTACAACAATTTCAACATTGACAATGATATTGCCATTGAGAAGATAGTGACGAGCTATTGAAAATGTTTTTTACTGTACCATTTTACTACAATATTGATGTTGACAGCGAGGTAATGGTAAGAACATTGACATTCACAGCCTCGGCACTCACGGTGCTGATCCAGCTGTTGTAGGCTGACACACGGGTGAACACGGTGGGCTTGCGGATCGTGTTGCAGCCCAGAGATGATATGTAGCTGGTGATTCCCTGCACCACCCAGGCATTGTCCCACCGCTGGCAGTTCAGTGGGCCACCTCCATCACCCTGCGATGCAAAGCAGAGTACAGACATGCATCCACGTTAACTCTGGGTAAAAACTTGATATGGTGGCAGGTGCTGGCAAGGGTAAGTACAAGAGCTTGGAGCTCTTGTATCGGTATCTGGATGAGAACATTTATCAAGTGTGCTTTCGGACCGTGTTGCTAAGTGACGGAGTAATATCGCACCACCCCAAGGCCTGATCTCTTCCAAAACACCTTACTGTGTCTTTCCCCACACTACTCTGGTAGCTATACACACGTGGCAGGGTCTGAAAAAGTAACAATATGACAAGTGACAACTCAATACGTACCCTGTTGGTTCTGGCGTTTATTTGGTCATCATTTTCTTTTCTTGTTTGCTATTTATTGATTTAATGCAGTCATGCATACACTTACTCTGTGAAATTTTAGTCAAATCTTAGTTTCCTTAGATTTCATTTAGTAATTCTCTTAGACGAGGCGATTAAAACAGTCACACTCTTTGTCGACTCGAGTTATTAAATGGGTTGAATGTGCGCCCCCTTCGCTCCCCCAACATTACCAGGTCAGCCAATCAGTGATGTCAGTGGTCACAGTTATCACCATGCTTGGTGATTGTTGTCCACTCACAGTCACTGTTGACTAAATTAAGATTGAATAGAAACATTTTGCTGACAACTATTCTCATCAGTCATTTTCGTTAAGGAATTGATTCGGGTTGGCACGCGTTGAACTCCGGACGCACATAGCACGCAGAGCGGGTGCTGCCCCCCGCGCAGATCACGCTGCTCCTCAGGCTGCTCCCCCACCAGCTGGGCTGGCTGCACGTCGCGTAGTCCACCACGGGCAGGCTGGCCTGCTGCAGGGCGCTGGGGAAGGGGCCGCTGGCTGCTCACGCGCACAGACAATGTGGAGACGGAGAGCGTTGGTGAAAGCATCGGGGTTAGGTGGTGTTAACAGGCGCTCCCCAAGCGTACTGTCCAACTCTCAGTGCTCAAAGGAGAAAAGCCACGTAGCAACACCACCACCCTATTGGCATCATTATGCCCACGTGTAGATGGGTGCTGCATTCCCCTTCTGGTGGACAGGGACAGCTGCCAATGGGGTCCCCTTGGCTAGGCTGCCGCAGGGTGCCTCAAGATACATGGGATTTGTTGCAAAGTATAAATAGTTCTGCCTCCTCTTGTGTTTAATGGACACTGAGTGAACGGTACTCACTGTCGAGGGATCCCCAGCCCGTGGCGTAGCACGGGTAGTTGTTGGACAGTATCTGGTTGGCGCTGGGCAGGCAGGCGAGGCGCACCTTGCTGGAGAGAGCCACGGGCGACGCAATCTTGAACATGGCGATGTCGTACCTGTGGGGCATCGAGACAGGGGCAGCCGTGATGCGACGCTCAGCAACGAACATAACACCAAGCATTTGGAGTTCAGCGCTGTGCACCTTGGTGATGTGGGAGATCAATATCGCAGATCCTATTATCTGCTATTATACTCCACTGATTTATGGGGGGAAATGACGGATAATAGGAAGAATTGGACCATGGATAATAGGAGCTTGTGTGGACGCCACATCTCCCACAGATGATTATGCCGGTCATCAATATGAGGATTTCTGTATATTCCAGTTAGTGGATTATCAGAGGCATTGTTGGAGATGAAGCAGTAGAATTGTGTAGCATCTGTCTGTCTCTTTGTCAAACAAAGAATGAGCATGTGCTGGAAACAGTGTACGAGTACAAATCAAGACAACTCATCGCCTTGCCATTAACACTGCCTTCTATAATATAATACAATTCTACTGTTTACAAATAATCCTTAACTGAAATATAATATTCAAATTATGCGTTCTTTCGTTTTACGGCAGTGCTCATGATAATCTTTTGTCTGTTGAAATGTCTCTATGAATGTTTGTCTCCATGTATCTGTCGATTGCAACTCTGAATGTCACGGTGTCACGGACCAGCGCACCCGTGTGTGTTCTCACCCATTCGCCGGCATGCTGGGATTCCAGTAGCTATGCCAGACGGCCAGGCTCAATGGAGGGGTGACCTCCCCGAACTCGGATGTGGACACACTGTGCTTTCCCAGCACCACCCTGTAGCTGTAGCCACTCCTGCACGTTGTGGTGGATGTGGGGAGATAACAGAGCGACGGACGGTCTTAATCACTTACACCTGTAAACATTGCAGTGAGAAATTACTAAACAGAAATGGTGCCAGTTACAGCATGGTATTTTCACTGCCACATTGCGGCATCGTGTAAAGGTAATTTATAGAGGCTGCCTCTTTGCTCCAAGATCCACTGCTCCACCTTTGGTGGCCGCAATGCGGTACAGGAAAATACTGGACAGCACCTGGGCCCCGGTGCAGTTGCACCACCTGCACACACGATAGTGAGGCCACTGGTGCCGTGACTTACGTGAAGCAGCTCGCAGAGGTGAGCACCCATTGACTATCAATGAGGGTTCCTCCGCAGTAGTTGACCCATCTTCCTCCAGAGTACCTCTGCACGAGCGCCTGCAATGCACACACAGCGTGGAGGTGGTGATTACGGTAGTTTTTTCGGAATCGGTCCAATTTCTGTGTCGAATAATACAGTACTAACTTAGCCCTTTTGTAAATCGACTGCCTCACAAATGCTTGCCAGAGCTGGTTGTGAAGAGATTTAACCTGGGACTAGTTAAGATTTCACTCACAACTGACGTTAGCAGTCACTGGGAATGTAACACATGCAGCCTGGTTCGTCGTGCAGTGCTGTAAACACTGCGCTTCCACTCTCCCATTACTATATACAGTAACTCATCCAATGTCTTTGCGAAGAATGGAAGATCTGAACATGTCATGTTGCACACATGTAGCCCTTTTGTCAATCCACTGCTGGATGAGGGCCTCCACGTGGTATGTAAAACAATGGATGCTGCTGCTGCACTGAGATCGACTGACAATGCAGCGTGTGGCTGTGATGGCTGTTATTCAGCCTCTGCCGTTACCTGCCAAGGCCAGGAGTTGGCGCGAGCCTCGACGCCGTTCACCACGCGGATCTGGGGATACGCTGCGATCCCACAGCTCTGAGCAGACACCTCAGCTGTAAGGAACAATAGCAAACACGCACAATACTATACACAATAGCAAACACGCACAATACTATACACAAACCCGAAACCGCGATCATGACAGAGGGTGTATCAACGTACATGCAACGTTTGCATATCCAGGTTTTGTGCCCTCGGGTAATTTTTTTCTCCTCAACCTGGGGCTATTGTGGGTATATCGGGATCCTTTTATAACCCATGTGGTATAACCAAAATAACGAGTGACGTGAAAAAGGAGAGAAATTGGAGCCCAGATCCGCCCATTCCCCTCCTAGGAACTATTCTCATTCAGAGAATATTGAAAATAATGTGAGGCCTGTGGCATGTTCCCCACCTCCTCACCATTTCCTCTGGTTCCCCTGTTCGGATTCATTATCGTATTGCCCTCAGGTGATCCGTGTTATTTAGGGTTTTAAACTAAGGTGCTCCATTGCGACCATAGTGTATGATGATCGACTCCAATGTCGCCAGGAAGGGGGTTTGGGGTCCTTCCAATGTGCTAAGTTAGTTTTCCTCGCCATGGTATTTAAGGCTTGGGGTCACGTGTTCTGGTGTTTGGATATCCCCGCAGGATTCAGGACCCACAGGGGGGAATCCACAGAGGGCCCAACATTCGTGCCACAGATAATATGAAAGTATTTGCCAATGCCCTGGAAGAATTTAGCGATATCTGGGCACAGTCAAAAGGCATGTAGGTATGTCTGGTGCCAGGAACTTCTTCTAGAACTCAGTCCAGTTCCTGAAGAAAATGGAATGGTTGCTACACTTAATCAAATGCGTGCATTCTAATCACTCAGCAGCTCAAGGTGTCAGAAAGAGGAGCACTCACCTCCAACCAGCAGGGCAGCGCAGACAAGAATGGCGAGCATGGTTGATCGATGACTCTCCAATTTGCTGGAGATTGAGCTTCTCGATCACGAGTGAATCCTCTCCACTGCCGTGTCTCACAGTTGGGATCTCTTGACTTTTATACAGAATATGCTGCACACGTGAGACCTCTAAAGGCAAACAAAATAAGGAGGTCCAACTGGCGAACGCATTCGTATGCAAATGTAAGGTTGATTTATTCCAAATAAAGACGTTGCAGTGTCTCTCCTGTCAGTAGGTGGGAAGTTGTGGACTATTCATGTTTTATTTTTCGAGGGCTTTCAACGTTGTGTTGGAAACGTACACATGTATCCAATGTTGTGTCGTTATGCAAATACAGATTGCATCCTGGTTGGTATTTGACTCCGCCTATTATTTCCAACTGGTTGATAAAATGAGAAATACCTAGTAGTACCTCTTTGTGCGAATTTAATAGTGGTAGTTTTACAGGGATACTGTCTCCCACCATAAGTATGGGGAATCGTCACCACTGGCTTCTGGCCACCACTGAAGTGAACACTGCCCAACACTGGTTGAACAGGGAGACACTTACCTGGCTTTCAATTTGAAATGTCATTCTATTCACCTTATTTGAAGGGCATTTAGTAATTCTTATTTTATTTTTCAATTAAAACGGGTACAAAATATAGCTGTTATGATAACGTGTTTTAATAGACAACAGAGAAGATGCGTTTGTTAGACTAAATATTGTCTTTGGGGTATACCTGGACCTTTTAAACATGTTTGCTTTTTAAGCTTGCCATTCGAAAGTTGAATGTTTGTGGACCAATAGATATTTGAGAATCTTCCACACGTGATGCGATACAAAATGGTCAGGAGATGTCCATTAGTGGAGAGCATCGAGTGTTTTCCCACATGCCTACGTGCTGGTTTACTTATGGTTCTTGGGTTTCCTTCCAACACACCAAGTACTCATTAAAGGATTTGGAGAAACATCCCAATCGAGCGTTTTCCACTTCTTCGCTAAAGAAAAGTCGCTACAGCAGATGTTGCACTACAGATTACAAAGAACTGGAAATCGACTGTGTGCAGCGCACACAGCCGTGACCTCGTGACCTCATGTGGCATACCGGCATTGGGTTTCTCAAAGCGGAGCGGTGCACAAACAAGCCACACACTCTACACCTCTTTATTCCTCACACCGCACGAGTCTGCCAGGAGTTGTGCTCTACATTTATGCGCCAATTCCCAAATGATGTAAAGGGAGTCCCTGGGTTACGGAAGGTTTAGGTTCCTGAGAACGATCCGTCCCCTGAATTTTCCATATGTCGGAAACTGAACAATTTCCCCCCAAAATCAGGATTAAATCCCATAACCGGAAATAGTTGTGCCTCCCCTACCCGATTACTAGGTTCGTTTTCTCTCAGTATTTCACTTGGGTGTGGAAATAGTTAAAGGATGTTAACTGTACTGTGATGAGTGCATGTATAGCATTTACTATACATGCACGCATCACAGATAAGAAATGTGCTATTATATTAAAAAGTAGAACATATGGCCCGGTTTCATGACAAAAAATGCAAACAGATATATATATGATTTGTGCGAAGTGTATTATCACGACAAATTGGCTGTGGTGGCGGGTTTAACGACACATTTATATTTACGCGATCTAAACCAATAAAACCACTGTTATGGATAATATTGGTCGCCAAAGCCTACGTGTTAAAGATAATGTGTATAAACCTGTAAAAGCAGCAAGCCAGGAATGCACAGATTCGCTAAATAATGCACCAACAATGATAATAACGTGCAAAATAAGGATATTGGCTCCTGGATTAACAGAAGAATGCTGTCATGTGATTACCCCATTAAAGGTAGTACAACATACTTCGGTTTGTTCATGCGTGAACTCATGTACAGAGATAAAATAAGTCAACTGAAATATTCTCTGGATTTACTATCCATGCCTGAGTCACAAAGGCGGTGGGAGAGAGCCTTGGGGAACAGCTGTTAAAATACGGCGCAAGCTGCAATCTTGTTGCCGCCAGAGGGCAGCACAGACAAACGGCTGTGACTGAACAGCCACGCGGTAGCGATTACAGGGCAAAAAACCCATCTAAATTTATGTTTATTTTGTTTGGCTCAAATCGCGTGACCACATTGCTAATATGTACCTTACACCCTTCTCCACCCGAAACAATTAAAAGGTTAAATCAGGTGAACAAACGCGCAGATGTTTATTACTGCAGCACACAGGTATGCTGAAGAGCAATGCACAACATTTAACAATTATATTCGACGTGTTCGCTGGTAATCACATCCAGCATCACCGGGTGATCCTCAGAGTTGAACTCCTGCAGGAGATGATGATTGCTAGAGTTTAACTATTTTTTTCCAGCCTGCTTTAACGTTTCTGTGGTGTTGCGATTTCTCGTCATTTGCAGGATTGAACTATTAAAGTTTGTTTGGCCACGTTACCATGTAAGGAGTTGGAAACGATGAGGAGTAATGCTGATAAGTTGACTCCTGAGAGCGAGATTCACACGTTGTGTAGGCACAGAGTGGCCCGGCCGGATCACACGGAGCTTTGGTCGTACAGAATTTGTCAAAAGAGCGATATTTGCATTCAAAGGTGCAGGAAATAAAATGAGTGCACAAATAACGAAGGAAGAATTAGACACAGGCACATGCCCTCTTCATTTGCTCAAGATGCACGCGATTTGACAGTTTGTCAAATGTCATGACATTCGCAAGATAGCACGTCATTCATTCATCATGCATAGTCAGCGAAGGACCGTTGTGCCAAAGGTGTGACCTGTTGCGACAACATTCACATAAACTGCTCTTGCTAACACACACTGGCGTCTCAAGTGATTTGTTTGATCCACGTATCACGGGGGCGACCACGGGGGTGGCGCCATGCGTTTGAGGGTCGCAGTCCACTTTGAATGTCGACCGCCAACCGCCAACTTAAGTGCGCAATTTGCTGGAGATTGCGTGTTAAGACGGGGCGACGTGTCCAAAAAGTGACACCCGTCTCCATCGAACGAAGCTCTCGATCGATAGGAGACCAGTCGCAGATACAATGGTGACATTTTTGACAAAGTCGAACCATCGGGTGCCAAGAAGGCATCTTTGGCATCGCATATGGAAGGACTACAACCGATCCAAATCAGCTTGCACCTGCACAAAGAAAAAAAAGCGTATATTTAAGATCATGACAACATAAAGGCCACCTTTAAAGCTAAATATAATTGTTGTTATGTAATATCCTTTGAATAAAAAACAATATATAGGTTTAAAAAGCAAATGTTTAATTTTCTCTTGCAATTAATTTGAATGGTAATTTATTTAAAATATTCACAACTCTTCTTTATGATCTGCCCAAGTTTATTACTGGTTTTCCCCTTAAATGAACATCTATCTGTTTACCATATTCAGACAGCGAAGACAACTCAATGGCTACCAAGGTAACTACATTTATAGTGCTCGTCTTTCAAATGAAAGCACATTGCATACAGAACACACAGTTCCTGGCAGCAGGGCAGCGTGTGATCAATGGCGTTTGATACGCCAGATAGACTCATTCAAATTAGATAGGCAAACGCAAATACACACCAGGACATACCAGTGTCTCACAGAAATGCTTCCTGCATGCAAACTATCCTTGGAAATAAAACAAATATTCCTCCAGCCCTAGCAATGTCAACGGTTTATACACGTAATTTGAAGCAGTTGGCAATGTTTGCATCGCTCATATAGTTTCTGCTACGAATAATAAATAACTCAGATATGCGAGCAAACAGATTTGTATTCACTTTTATAATTTGATCATTTGCATGATACAGGTCAGTGAGTCTTATTATCTGAGTTTCCGAGTTGATGTGGCGGGTGGGGGAAGGAATACTATCATCCTCGTTTTTACCACTCACGTTATTTTATTTTATTTAACACAGGTAAAATGATGCATTCATGCTTTTGGTCATCACTGCAGGGTCACCCATCCACACATAAATGCATCTGCTGGAATAGGTTGGCTTTGGTTCTAGGTTGGCTTTGGTTCGAGTTTGACATATTGTTAATGTATCATATAACCTATTGACACTCGGACAGACTTTATAGTCTAACCAGTCGTTAAGCTCATTAAGCCATGTCCACGAGAATAACATTTTGCAAGGGACTTGTCGAAGCAGCAATGCTAATAAAATTAGCAATAAATTGTGTTAACTTTAAAGCTGATTTATGTCATCCTTGTGCACGAGCCTTGAGTATTGGCAACAATAAACAATGCATAGATACCCAATACAGAGCCGGACACGAGTACTCATGGGGCTCTCAGAGTTCCAGTTTCTGAATTCAAAACTCCACAGATAACCATTTGTTGAGCGAACTGGCTGCGGGACCACCCACGCAGGAACCTTCATAGCGAGCGCTGTACACACATACAGCATTTGAAAGCACTTCATTGTTTAAAAGAAGGTTAAAAACAAGTTTTTCAATGCACACACTTTTATTGACACTGTAAATAAAATGAAAATTACCACGAAAATTAATACAATTTGATGTGTTAAATAAAAGTGGGTGGCTTGCATAAAGAAAATTATGGTAATCAACGTACATTATACATGCACCTTATCCATGCAAATTGTTCTTGTATTCCCTTTCGGTTGTGTACACTAAAATAACAGTACCTGTCATTGTCTGCTCACAGGTAATCCCCATTAACGTATGGTAACCTGGATAGGCATGCATTTAAACAATGTATTATACTGGTAGGAACCTCCTGGTTACACCAGCCCACAGGGGATTATTGTGTCCGTCCGTCCGTCGTGCATCAAAAAATGGGAGGGGTAGGGCTGGGTGGAGAGGGGAGGGTTGGGAGGGGCTGGGTGGGGAGGGTGGGGAGGGGCTGGGAGGGGAGGGGAGGGGAGGGTGGGGAGGGGCTGGGTGGGGAGGGTGGGGCTGGGTGGGTGGTGGGAGGGGTGGGGCTGGGTGGGGAGGGGCTGGTCACCCCGTGGTGCCCTTATAAAACTCAACGTTTAACCTACTCACGCCGGCTTGTGCCCGCCCTCACAGTCGGCCATATTTGCGGAATACACCACGCCGCCGTTGACCCTGGCCATAGACCGAGCAACCCAACGTTCCTACCAGCTCCCTCCGCAGGAATGTGTTTCAATTATTCGTTTCCAAGCAGCACTGCGTGTATAGCTATCCGAACGGTTAAAAAACAGATTTCTCTCAATTTCGATAGATTATCCAATTAGTTTTAGCCAGTAGTAACTAATTTTGCACGTAACTTTAACATGATCAAAATCAATTGAGTGTCCTTGTTGGCACGCGTGTTCTACCACTACCGACAGTTGTATTTGGGAGTATTTAATATTCCTTTGCTGTTATTTTAGCCTCGTGGTGATCATTCGTCCTGTCTGCATAACATAGCATTTTACACAAGAGCAGTTAATCCGGTGCATACCTTTTGTTGATAGCATTGGTAATACAACTTTAGTACCTGATGTTAGTTTCTATATTTTACGTCCCATGTCAAATCTGACTCGGATGTTTTGTTTTTCCCAACATCTGACTAGTTTATGAGTTACTCCTGCAGGGCATGGTTGGTGTATTTAATGTAGGTCAGGATTGTTTGTACAAACAATGATTATGATGTCAAAATCCTGTAGCTCGACTTTGGGTCATTGGGACAACTAGCGGGTGATATTATCCACAGAAACTCATTGCGACTGCTAATGGCTGAGTAGTGCTCTCCCTGTCATATTCCACATAGTATTGCACTTCATGTAGTGACGCTTTGAGTAACTTTTCGACTACAGCCCTTAAAACAGGAATTTTATTAACTAGTGACTGGTGAGTGTTCAGTGAGTGGTGAGAGCAAGAGTTAGCAGCGTCAAGCAAGTGGTGAGTGTGAAGTGAATTATGTATGTCGGTTTTAGTGTGTCAGATGAGTTCCAGGTGAGTGGTGATTGTCTGGTAAGGTTCAGCTGAATAGTGATGGTCAGGCGTGTCGTGAGTGTTTAGCAGTGTAGTGAATGTAAGTATTGGTTGAGCGCAAGATGAGTGGTGAGTGGTGTTAGGTGTCTGGAGATACGTCCACTGGTCATTTAATAACATCTTAATTTTCTTTGCATTTTGTATTTATTTTGCACCAATACAAAATACTGTATACACCATAAGACCAGAAATATATGGAGCTCACTGCAATATGATGAATCCAGAAAACACATCAGATATATTAGTAATTTTAAAAGCCATTATCTTTACAACGATGTATCACCCTGAATCAACTCTCTTCCCACAATACACCATGATATCTCCTGACCCAATCCTAACTCAATTGATATTGGACTGTACATGTACACCAACCAAACAATTTAAAGGTGGTCCAATGGTCCGGTGAGCTTGTAGCTCCAATTGTTGCTTGGGAATACCTTATTTGTAAACTAAGTGGATAATGTAACAATTTAGCATTTAGTATCAGCCGAAGAGTATTTAATATGCAATGTTGTTTAACAATGACGACATAAAGGTAGAGTATTTTAAATTGGTGTGTAAAGTACAGTGTTATGGTGGCACTTCAAAGTACCTAACTGTCTGATCTAAATGCTAAATTGTGTCAGTGTCAATAACACCGGTAACATGTCTGGCATGGCCATACAAACACACTGAATCGAACCACACATTATATGCTCACAAGCCTAGTCCTACATTAAAACATGCCATACCCGTAACAAGAAACTGTAATTCTAGTATTAGTTGTAGCATTGATGCAAAGAGCGTGAAGCGTTAAGCCTGCGGCTTCTTTAATGCGGCAATTGTGGCATTAACTTCGCTGTTGACGCTCTGCTCTCGCTCAGCGAGCTTCGGTGCTTCACGGTACATGCTCATGACCTGCGGGAGAAACGTGGAATGGGTGGTGTTAGAACGTTAGTGCCTACAGCTAACGAACATGATAGCAATCATATCTGATACCAGCCACACCGATTCTACATGCCACCCTTGCATTGTGATTTATAAAGATACAATGGTCATCACACTGAGCCATCGCTTCTTCTATTAGTCAAACCCTGACCCATCTTGTGGCTTCATTTTTCCATTTGTTTGCTGACCACTGGGTTTCACTGTCAATGTCTGTCTTGGTAACATTCCCATTTCAATCCTACACATATGCCCCATCATTACAACCTTTCCCTGACTAAGTACGTGGTTGTAGGTTAAGTCACACATACATTGATATTTACAACAATATCAACATTTACATTTATGTTTCCATTTATAAGCGCAATAACAATAATCACATTAACAGTGACGTGTTGTTGAAAATAATTTTGACTGTACCATTTGTATGACAATTATAATGATATTGCTACAGTAATTGCATCAATATTGACTTTCGCAGCGAGATCATGGTAAGAACGTTGACATTGACAGCCTCGGCACTCACAGCGCTGATCCAGCTGTTGTAGGCTGACACGCGGGTGAACACGGTGGGCTTGCGGATTGTGTTGCAGCCCTGAGATGAGACGTAGCTGGTGATTCCATGCACCACCCAGGCATTGTCCCACCACTGGCAGTTCAGTTGACCACCTACATCACCCTGTGATGCATACAAGAGGATAGACATGCATCCACGTTAACTCTGGGTAAATCAGAAATGGGATATGGTGGCAGGTGCTGGCAAGGGTAAGTACAAGAGCTTAGAGCTCTTGTATCGGTATCTGGATGAGAACATTTAGCAAGTGTGCTTTTGGACCGTATTGCTGTGTATTGCCCTACACTACTCTGGTAGCTAGGCACACGTCGCAGGGAAACGTCAAAATATGACAAGTGGTAAACTCATACGCAACTCTGTTGGCTCTGGCATTAACTTAATCAATATTTGTATTTTTTCGTTTGTTCTTTACGGATTGAATGCAGTCATGCATAAACGTATTCTGTGGAATTTCAGTCAAATCTTAGTGTCGGTGGATTTCATTTAGTCATTCTCTTAGTCTAGGCGACTAAGGCAGTCACACTATTTGTCCAGTCTGAGTTATTAATTATTGGGGTGGGATGTGCGCCGCCCCCCTCCGCTCCCCCAACATTACCAGGTCAGCCAATCAGTGATCTCAGTGGTCACAGTCATCGCCATTGTTGGTGATTGGGGTCCACTCGCAGTCACTGCTGACTAAATTAAGATTTCAATGGAACATTTTGTTGACAACTATTCTCATTAGCAATTTTCGTTAAGGAATTGAGGCGGGTTGGCTCGCGTTGTGCTCCGTACGCACATGGCACGCAGAGTGGGTGTTGCCTACCGCGCAGATCACGCTGCTCCTCAGGCTGCTCCCCCACCAGCTGGGCTGGCTGCACGTCGCGTAGTCCACCACGGGCAGGCTGGGCTGCTGCAGCGCGCTGGGGAAGGGGCCGCTGGCTGTTCACGGGCACAGACAACGTGGAGATGGAGAGCGTGAGTGAAAATATCGGAGTTACGTGGCGTGAACAGGTCGTCCCCAAATTAAACATTACTCTTCTAGCGAACCATTAACAAGTGCTGGCCAAGTGAACCGTCCGTGTCTCCATGCTCAGAGGGGAAAAGCCACATAGCAACACCACCATTCTACTGGAAGGCTACTTCCCACTCTTGACTATGCAGAGTTGTGTTAAATTTTTCAACGCCAGAAAGATGAAGGGCTGAGTCAACCCCAGATTGTAATTTGTGACAGTGTCTCAGCCAGATGTATGTCGTAAAACTACGGGGCAATTGGAAATTTGGGCTAAAAGCACTCCCCATAACTCCTGTTTTAAATTTGCCTGAGTGAACGGTACTCACTGTCGATGGATCCCCAGCCCGTGACGTGGCACGGGTAGCTGTTGGGCAGGATCTGGTTGGCGCTGGGCAGGCAGGCGAGGCGCACCTTGCTGGAGAGAGTCACGGGCGATGCAATCTTGAATATGGCGATGTCGTACCTGTGGGGGATCGAGATAGGGGCAGCCGTGATGTGACGCTCAACACCGAACATAACACCAAGCAATGGGGGTTCAGCGCTCTGCCCAGGAGGACTCCTCTTAACCTTGGTGATGTTGGGGATTATTCTCGCAGAAGCTATTATCTGATATTTTAGCTCCACTTATTCGTGGGAAAAAAAGAGTCAGTAGTATCTGCACACATTGAGGGGAGGCGGACGAAGAGGACATTAGCGGGGGCGAGGCACGAAGTGCCAAGAAGCTCTCCACAAGAGCAACAACAAGGCAGCTGTAGGCCGCCTAAATTCTAGTATCATAAAATTCTACCGTTGAAAAATAACCATTCCATGAAATATGTTCAAATGAGATATTTTTCTGCTTGAAGGCAGAGTCAATTATTTGATTTGTGGATAACAAATCATCTTTCTCTCGTATGTCTGAATATCTCTTTCCATGTGTGTCTGTATTACGTATATGTATCTGTCTATTGAAACTCTGAATGTCACGGTGTCACATAACCAGCGCGCCCGTGTGCATTCTCACCAATTTGCCAGGATGCTGCGATTCCAGTAGCTATGCCAGACGGCCAGGCTCAATAGAGGGGTGACCTCCCCGAACTCGGATGTAGACACACTGTGCTTTTCCAGCAGCACCCTGTAACTGTAGCCACTTCTGTAGGTTGTGGTGGAGGTGGGGAGATAACAGAGCGACGGGCGGTCTTAATCACTTACACCTGTAAAGATAATTGGTGCGAGTTAATGCACGGTAATTTCACTGGCACATTGCGGCATCGTGTAAAGGTCATTTATAGAGACTGCCTCCTTGCTCCGAAGATCCACTGCTCCAACCTTGGTGGCCGTAATGTTGTACAAGCAAATACTGTACAGGACCTGGGCCCCGGTGCAGTTGCACCGCCTGCACACACAATAGCGACGCCACTGGTGTCGTGACTCAAGTGAAGCAGCTCGCAGAGGTGAGCACCCATTGACTATCAATGAGGGTTCCTCCACAGTAGTTGACCCATCTTCTTCCAGAGTACCTCTGCACGAGCGCCTGCAATGCACACACAGCGAAGTGGTGGTAGTTACGGTCATTTGTCCAAGATTTCGTCAAATGTCTATATCGAATAATACAGTCCTAACTTAGCCCTATGGTCAATACACTGTCTCACAATGCTAACCAGAGCTGGTTGTGAAGGGGTATAACCCGGAACTGGTTTAAGATTTCACTCGCCACTGATGCTAGCAGTCGCTGGGAATATAACCCATGTAGCCTGGTTCATAGTGCAATGCTTACTGCGCGTCCATTCTCCCATGTTCGAGTGACTCATTCAATGCCATTGCGAAGAACGGAAGATCGGAACATTTTATGGTGCACACATGCAGCCCTTTTGTCAATCCACTGCTGGAGGATGGCCTCCACGTGACATATACAACAATGGATGCTGCTGCACTGAGATCGACTGACAATGCAGCGTGTGGCTGTGATGGCTGTTATTCAGCCTCTGCCGTTACCTGCCAAGACCAGGAGTTGGCACGAGCCTCCACGCCGTTCACCACGCGGATCTGGGGATCCGCTGCAATCCCACAGCTCTGAGCCGACACCGCAGCTGTGAGGAACAAAAGCGCACGCACACAATAGCACACACAATTATATGCAGTACACACGATAACACACACGCACACAATAGCAACAACAAACACAATACCACTCACATTATCTCTGATGCGTTTTTGGGTTGTACCTTGTGCTGTACTGCATGATGTCCAATGTTTCATTCCACGTGACAGGAGCTTCTTGTACATATATTTGTTTTATTTAAAACCCGAATCCACGATGATGACAGAGGGCATATCAACGTACATGCAGGATTTGCATATCCAGGAGTTGTTCTCTCTATGGTAAAACATCTTCCCTCAAACAGAGGCTATTGAGGGTATATCGGAATATTTTTTTTAAACGATGCGGTATAACCAAAATAACGAGTGACGTGAAAAAGGAGAGAACTTGAAGCTCAGATCCGCCTATTCCCCTTCTTGTAACTACTCTCATTCAGAGTATATTGAAAATAAGGTGATTCCTGAGGTCTGTTCCACCACCTCCTCACCATTTCCTCTGGTTCCCCTGTTCGGATTCATTATCGTATTTCCATCAGGTGATCCGTGTTATATGGGGTTATTAACTAAGGTGCTCCATTGCGGCCAGACAATATAATGATCGACTCGAATGTCTCCAGAAAGGGAGTGTGTGGTCCTTCGAATCACCTAAGATAGTTTTCCTCGCCATGGCATTAAAGGCTTGGGGTCGCGTGTTCTGATGTTTGGATATTCCCGCAGGGTTCAGGCCCCATGGGGAGGAATCCACGAAGGACCTAACATTCGTGCCACAGATAATATGAAAGTATTTGACAATGTCCTTGAAAAAAATTGCAATATCCGGGCACAGCCGAAGGGCATGTAGGTATGTCTTGTGTCAGGAGCTTCTTATAGAACAAAGTACAGTTCCCAAAGAAGATGGAACGGTTTCTCCACTAAATCATATGCGTGCATTGCAATCAATCAGCAGATCAAGGTTTTAGCTAGAGGAGCACTCAACCAGCAGGGCAGTGCAGACGAGAAAGACGAGCATGGTTGATCGATGACTTGGAGCTCCTCAATCACGAGTGGATCCTCTCCACTGCCGTGTCTCACTGCTGGGACCTCTTAGCTTATATACAGAATCTGCTGGCCACTTTGGACATCCAAGGGCAAACGGAATAGGGAAGTCTAACTGGCAGACACATCCATATACACATGTAAAGTTGATTAATTCCAAATAAAGACGTTGCAGTATCTCTATTATCAGGTGAGAGTCTGCAGGTGCGAATTGGTGGGCTATTCATGTGTTATTTTCGAGGGCTTAAAACTGTATGTTAGAAACGTTGTAGACATTTACCCAACGTTGTGTCTTTATGCAAACACAGAAGATCACATCCTGGTTGGTATTTGACTTGGCCTATTATCTCAACTGGTTGATAAAATGAGTAAAATATGTACCTCTTTTTTGGAATTTAACAGTAGTAGTTTTAACAGGGATACTGCCCCCACCATATGTGGAATCTCCACCACTGGCTTTTGGCCACCAACGAGGGAAACACTGCCCAACACTGGTTGAACAAGGAGATACTTGTTTGGCTTTTATATTTGAAATTTCACGTGTTGTTCACCTTGTTTGAAGGACATTTGGTTATTCTTGATGTTTTTTATGGATACAAAATGTAGCTGTTATGATAAAGTCTTTCACGTATGCACCTTATGAAGCTAGACGTGCTAATCGTAGGTGCAGGGGAAGGACAACCAACACAAAAAGCAGTTCTATAGAAAGAAGCCATTCTAAATAGACCGCAGCAAGGTAAGGTAAAAGGTAAAAACAACGAGCTTCCCTTTACCCTACCTTAGCACAATACAATCACTCTACCCTTACCTTTTACCCTTTAGCAAGGTAAGGTAAAAGTTCTAAAGCAACGAGCCTACCTTTACCTTACCTTTTACCCTTACTCCATACAAATTACCCGATTACAGGGTAATTACTGGGGTACTACACATGACCATGACAAAGGTTTATAACAGGTAAATGCTAGGTAGAACGCTTTATTCATATATAATACTCTCGAATCGGGTGTTGAGGCTGTCGACGACACCATCCTCCATAACTTCCTCGTCCCAGTCGTCTTGGTCGATGACGATCTCATCAACAACCTGATCAAGTTCATCATTGCCGTCGTCCTGGGATGAACGACGGGCAATAAGATCCTGCGCCGCTCCGGCCCAGTTAGACCTTCAGGCAGCTGGCCGCGATCCACAAGCGCAAGCACATGGACTGGATGAAGAGCATCGAGTACAGTGACTGGCAAACACATGTGAGCTCCCGCCCGGCTCTGCTATTCGTGCGTTCTCAGGGAGTTGTTGTCGCCGGCGCTCCAAAGTAGTCACAGGCCATCTTGTAGTGGGCAGGGAGCAGCTCTTTGCGGAGAGACCACCACTGCATTACGTCAATAAAGGCGCTGGCGGTCGTGACGCCCATGCTCATAAAACGATTGACTTCATCGCCGTCATCGATGGAGCTGCCGACGTTGCTGAATAGGGTGCTGAACAGTGACCCCTCTTCCATATGGGCAGCGTCTGCCGTCGGCGGGATCGTGAGCACGTCCGAGTAGCGATGCTGCAGGACAGAGCGGATCATGGCCTTCAGTGTAGCCAACTCGTCTTGGTCTGTCGTTTTCGGCAGCTGTGGATTAAAGTAGGATGCCACAATGGCGGGTTCCTGAACCAGGAAGTCGTGGTACCACACCAGCTCGGCCTTCATCCTGTCGCGGTCAAGGTCTCATTGATCGCTCTAAGAGCAGCTTCACCACGATCGCAATGACGGATCAGGTGCTCCATCGCCAATGGCACGAGATCCAATGTCGACTTCCGGTCCGCTGCCAATGAGGTCATGAATTTGCGCGGCATTCGCAGGAATGCTGTCACGCCCTCGATGTTTGCCCACTGCAGTTCAGAGAAAGCACTGACGCCGATCACATCCTGGAAGCGCGCCATAATAATGTCCAATGGGACACGCTTTTTGATGGCGTCGTCGTCCATGTCAAATGTCGAATTCCACCTGGTCGGCAAGTCCTGGTGAGTCGGCTCCTTGCTGGCGAGCTTGGCAATCTCGGCCTCACGGCGGTACGACTGCAGGATGACCTTGCTGTGCCTGATATAGTTCGGCGTTGGTCGACTTGATCAGTTTGAGAACTTGGACGATGCTGATCTGGACCGAATGATCCGCGCAGCGAATATGGTGGCAAGCCCGCAACTGCTCATATCCGGCATCCGCGTTGACCAGGGCAAACAACGTCTTGACAGCACTGATCGCATCGGAGCCATTGTCGCTGGTGACAGCGAGCAGCTTGGTCGAGACATTGTGGTCGAGACAATAAAATAATAGAATTAAGTTACGAGAAAGCAGTCCCCCGCTCCTGTGCAAAATGTTGTGAACCAGGCAGCTCTTACTGAGAGTTAGCTCCCCCGTGCGTGCGTGGTAGTGATATTGGTCATGGGGTGTGCACTGCAGTGCTTCTCAACTTTTTGAATTCCAAGGCACCGCACACGCTTTTGGGCTGACTCGATCTTCGCGGTACACACACAACTAAAACATCACGATGGGGCCCGGATGGCTGGGTGGGAATTCCTCGACTGATCTTATCGAGAACAAGGAAATCAAATGGTGCTGAAATCTGTGACAAGAATTTTCCCAGCTGCATGAGTGCATTCGTGTGTGTGTGAATTTGTCCATATCTTTGCGGGTCTGTGTCTCTGTGTCTGTATATTTCCGTGTATGTGTAGGAATGTATCTGTGGCTGTGTCTCTTTGTGTCTCAGTATTTGTGTTTTTCCATGTGTGTCTCTGTATTTGTATGCTTGGTGTGTTGAAAGAGCTTGAGATAATCTGAAGAAACCCCCCCCCCACGAAGGAGTGTGGGAAAATTTACTTAATAGCCTCTATTGTGTGTGCGCGCTATTATTCCTTACAGCTAATGGAATCGATAATCAATTTGTTGTATTGATATCTCTTGGCCACTTGTTATCGTATAAGGTTTGGAAGTGTTTCAAATATCTACGTGATGCACCAAAATTCTAGTCCAAAATGCCAGATCGTAGGCGTGTACCACCGCATCCAGATTAAAAGGCAGACAAAAAGGTTAAACTGGTCCAGTGACTGTATACCCCAAACAAAACATTTAAGCGAATTAACTAATATTCTGTGTTGTCTTTATAATAACAACTACATTTTGTATACATTATAATAAAAAACACAACGATTACTCAATGTGTTTCTAATAACATAATGACCTAGCAAATTAAAAGCCAAGTTAAAGTGACTCCCTGTTCAACCAGTGTTTGTCAGTGTTCAGCTCCGCTGGTGACCGTAAGCCAGTGGTAGAGATACGCCATACCTACGGTGGGGGGGCAGTATCCCTGCAAAACAGCCACAGTTATATTGCAACAAAGAGGTAGATACTTTACTCATTTTATCAACCAATTGGAGATAATAGGCCAAGTCAAATACCAACCAGGATGTGATCTTCTGTGTTTGCATAACGACAGAACGTTGGGCACATGCCTACGTTTCCAACGCACAGCTTTGTAAGCCCTCGAAAAATAAAACATGAATAGCCCACCACTTCCCACCTGCTGACACCCACCTGATAATAAAGATGCTGCAACGTCTTTATTTGGAATGAATCAAGTATTCATTTGCATATGGATGTGTCTGCTAGTTGGACTTCTCCATTCTGTTTGCCCTTGGAGGTCCCACGTGGGCAGCAGATTTTGTATAAAAGCAAAGAGGTCCCAGCAGTGAGACACGGCAGTGGAGAGGATCCACTCGTGATTGAGAAGCTCTAAGTCTTCAAGAAGCTCAAAGTCATCGATCAACCATGCTCGCCTTTCTCGTCTGCGCTGCCCTGCTGGTTGCGGGTGAGTGCTGCTCTTGCTGTCACCTTGAGCTACTGAGTGATTGCAATGGACGCATTTGATTAAGTGGAGCAACCGTTCTGGCTTCTTCAGAAACTGGACTTAGTTCTATCGGAAGCTTCTGGTACGTGGATTAAAACATTTGAGATAATGCCGAACAGCACAAAATAACATTAATCTTTCGGATAGTAAACAGAGATTCATATATATGTGTGTGTGCTTTTGTGCGGTAGGGCGAGCGGTCGGGTAGCGGTTAGCCCCCTGCGCTACGAACCCGGCGGCATGAATTCGATTCCCGCTCTTGGCCAACACCAGTGACGATTATTAGAACCGGTTCTGGGCCTCCCCTAGGTCGACTCAGCCTCATATGAGTACCTTGCCAGTAGAGAAACAAAGGCAGCCAGGCGTGGTGTTGGCCACCCACCTCTTAATGTGTCGTGCAGGCCTTTATATGTGCTCGCTAACAGAACTTGCTCCAACAATCTGTTCAGGCTATACGGGGGATCTTTGTCTTAGTGTGCTTTTGTATGTGTGCTATTAGTTTAGTGTACTATTGTGTGTGTGCTATTATTCCATATAGCTGAGGTGTCTGCTCAGAGCTGTGGGATCGCAGCGTATCCCCAGATCCGGGTGGTGAACGGCGTGGAGGCTCGCGCCAACTCCTGGCCTTGGCAGGTAACGGCAGAGGCTGAATAACAGCCATCACAGCCACACGCTGCATTGTCAGTCGATCATAGTGCTGCAGAATACATTGTTGTACATGCCATGTGGAGGCCCCCATCCAGCAGTGGATTGACAAAAGGACTCTATAATGGGTGAGTGGAAGCACAGTGGTTTACGTATTTCACTAGGAACCAGGCTACATGAGTTACACTCCCAGCCACTGCTAACATCAGTGGCGATTATATCTGAACCAGTCCCGAATTCCATCCTTTCATAACCAGCACTGACGAATATTGAGGCATGGTCATACCGACAGTGGATTGACAAACAGGCTAAGATAGGACTTTATTACTAGATACAGAATTTGTAATTAATCCTGGAAAAATGACAGTAACTACCACCACTTTGCTGTGTGTGCATTGCAGGCGCTCGTGCAGAGGTACTCTGGAGGAAGATGGGTCAACTACTGTGGAGGAACCCTCATTGATAGTCAATGGGTGCTCACCTCTGCGAGCTGCTTCACGTGAGTCACGGCACCAGTGGCGTCGCTGTCGTGTGTGCAGGTGGTGCAGCTGCACCGGGGCCCAGGTGTTGTACAGTATTTTCCTGTACCACATTGCGGCCACCAAAGGTGGAGCAGTGGATCTTGGAGCAAAGAGGCAGCTTCTATAAATGACCTTTACACGTTTCCGCAATGTGGCAGTGAAAAAACCATGCTTTAACTCGCACTATTTCTGCTTAGTAATTCCTCACTGCAATCTTTACAGGTGTAAGTGATTAAGACCGTCCGTCGCTCTGTTATCTCCCCACATCCACCACAATGTGCAGGAGTGGCTACAGCTACAGGGTGGTGCTGGGAAAGCACAGTGTGTCCACATCCGAGTTCGGGGAGGTCACCCCTCCATTGAGCCTGGCCGTCTGGCATAGCTACTGGAATCCCAGCATGCCGGCGAACGGGTGAGAACGCACATGGGCTACGTGACACCGTGGCATTCAGAGTTGCAATCGACAGACATACATACATTCAGACAGACATGCACATGATACATTCAGACGGACAAGAAATATATCAAATATTTTTTACTCAAAAAGTTATTAATTGACACTGCCTTGAAGTGCAAAAAATATGCAATTTTAATATAACTAGAATTTTGGTGGCCTGTGGCCGCCTTATTCTAACTCCTGCCTACAAATGAAATCTAGACTCTATTTAATGTAGAGTGTATAGGCATATATGCCTACAAAATAAATGTCTTTTTGGGGGGGGGGGAGTGGAAATAATTGGGGGGGGGGGGTCGATAATTGTTGTAAACTTCTGGGGGGGGGGGTCACTTTCTCTATCTCTTTGATTCAGCCTTCTTCTGAAAGGCTCTAATAATTTAGTTGACGGACAAACAAACGGACACATGGAACGCCGGGCTTTTATAATAGATATTTCAGGGAATGGTAATTTTCCAACTGGAAATTTTATGATAGAAGGCAGTGATAATGACAAGGCGATTAGTTGTGTTGATTTGTACTCGTACGCGCTGAACTCCCATTGCTTGGTGTTATGTTCGGTGTTGAGTG
>JAAXLI020001479.1:0-13530 GCA_014621495.2 Entosphenus tridentatus
TCCTAATGGAAATAGAGATCTCTAACAAGGCCTCCAGTTTCCCAGGAAATTTTGTATTACCATGGTATAAGGGCCGACCTCGGTGCCACAGATCGAGTTGAAGTAGATGGTGGTGTTCCAGTATAATTTTGCAATGTCTGAGCATATCCACAAGGCATGCAAAACATGCCTGTGTAGTGCCTTGTGGGCATCTGGGACAGTCTGAGAAGGAGTTAGAGATTTTATATTAGATCACTTTCAATGGGAGCGACCTAGAACCGACTGCCTATGCTCACTATATCCATGCCCCCCCCCCCCTTGTTTGGGGTGGGGCAGGGGTTGAGATGTCATATCCCAGCACTGCTTCCCACAGTTTCTTGTTTTTTAGTCTTATCCGCTCTTCGTCTGAGTTGAGCTGACACGCCTCTGCTCGTTTGTACGTCTTTATTTGTCTCCACGAGCCAGTCCGTTATGGGGTTGGTGCTCTGGGCAAAGTTTTTGGTTGAGGCCTTGTTGACGGCTTTCCTGATGTATGGATACTGGTAGAAGTGTGACTGTGGGATATTCTGCTGTGCCTGTATCTGATGGAAATAATAAAGTTTCTCTTCGGTCAACAGGTCCCCGATCTTGTCATTATTAGCTGATTTTCCATGCTGGCCAATTAATGAATTTACTCTGTATTTTAAGGGATGCGTTTCTCCATACTGACTATGCAGAGAGGGAGAGAATGGGATCTGTCGATCTCTGCAGACTCCGAAGATGGTGGAAACGGTCCAGTGTGGCTTGAGGCCCCCTGAGAGAACAATCCCGGCGAGCGACCAGAGACTGATAGAACATGCTCCCCACTTAAATCTTGACTTAAAGCTTTCGTGACTGCAGGAATTCATATTCTTTGGGTCTTTCGGTCAAGTGACGTAGATAGGTTCAAAATAAATAAATAAAAACTACGACGTTTCAATCACAACACAAGCGGTCGTCTTCAGTCAAAGGAGTTAGCCTCTGAAGGTAAAATGTTTGTAAAGGTTTTAGGATGGGCGTGGCCCCTGTGTTTCGGCAGCAACCAGGGTCCTGGGCAGTGCGCCACTGCCAATGCAGCAGCAATGACAATGCCGCACCACTGCCAATGCAGCAGCTATGTTAATGTGAGAGATTAGCATGAAAATGTAGATCGCAGAGTTGCCGCCACGTTCGCGTGCAAGGTGGCTGTGTTAGTATGAGACATTTAACCTGTTAATGTTTTATTAGAGAGCCGAAAATAACGAACATCGGAACGTTGGATGGAAACATCAAAGCCAGTTATAACTTAAACTGGATAATAACGTCCTTCCAATGATTGCTCAGTTTGTACCCATCTATATATATATGGATGGCTTCATGAACGAATCTTTGTTCATAGCCAGTGGGTTTGCAAAGTACCTTCGTCTTGGAGAAATCTATTTCGCATGAGCCCACCGTATTAAAACAATGATCAGCCACGGCCGAGGTATTGGTCCTCCCGTGTTTCAGATCTGCCTTATGTTCACGAACACGGTCCGAGACATGTCGCTAAGTTTCCCCAATGTAACTACTGCCGCAGACACAGTTTAGTTTGTAGATGCCGGGGTATTGCATGTCAGGGATCACATCCTTCACAGATAGGCTCAGATAATGGATTTTATGTAATGTCTTCAATCGAACCTGGATCTTGTGTTTGCTCATGATTTTGGAAGTATTTTTGGTGACTCCTACTATGTATGGCAAGGTGATGGTTTTGATTGGGTCCTCAGATGGTTCTTTCCCAACGGTTGGGGTGATAGCCTTATGGATTGTGTGGTCTGAATATCCATTCATCCAGAGAGCTTGGGCACGTGTTCCAATTCACGAGCTAGGCAATAATGGTCGGAAATACATCGAGTTCTACGGTGTAGAGTTTTGATGAGGAAATTCTTCTGGGATGGATGGTGGTGGGAGTCAGGTTTTAGGTAGGCATCCGTAAGGGTGGCATTCCTGTAGACAGTGTCCCATTGAGCCATCTTGCCTCTTTTCGATTTAAACATCCAAGAATGGTAACTTGCCATCCTTTTCCACTTCCATGGTTAATTTGATTACTGGGTGTATGGAATTGAAAAATGTTAAAAGTAAAAAGGCAGGAAGCAAGAATGAGAACCGTAGGTGGCGAAGGGTCAGGATTGGCCGAAGGGAGTGGGGTGATAGAAGCTTCCAGAGACGGGGCTTGGGAGGTATAAAATGGAACATTGGAGATGAGACAGAGCTCAAGTCTCAAGAACCAGCCCTGGGCATCGTTAGCGCTGTGTAGGAATGAAGGCTCTTAAAAAGTCACAACTTATGTCAGCGTCACTACACATCCATAGGTCTGCTTTTGCCAGGTGGACATATTTATCATCCGCCCTTGTAAAATTTGATTGCTCAGCAGATTATTTCAGTCATACCCCACTTTGTACGTCAAAACTTGCTTGAGGCTAATTTTTGCAGGCCAAATATAGATAAGTGTGGAAAAATATGGTGCAACAACTTCTTCGACTGACATAGCATGAGTAAGACTGCATGCAGTCCATCAAAAAGGCTTCATCATTGAAAGCTGGTATCAAGCATGCAATCCACGTGTGCTAAAAGATCCTACTTAACCATTTGATGATAGTTGAATCTCTGGACGTCAGCATTTCTGCTCTGATATTGCAAATTGTGGATACTTAGATTTTTTTTCATTTTTCTTAGGGCACCCCTCACTTTATACTCAAATGGCTCAGAGCAGGAGTTGTGGGGTTTTCGGTTGCTGTTGTTGTGGTGGCTTGCATGAGCTCTTCAGAGGGATATGACAAATTGTGATTCTGCAACTTGGAATAAAATTACTTCAACCATGCTAGTTTTCTCCTCCAACTGCTGACCAGGTTGCCACTAGCATCTGTCATTGCGCATTAAAAATTGAAGTAGGCTCCTTGGAGTTGACTGACGTTTGCAAAGACATCCTTGCTTAGATCGTTTGAGAGTTATTATTCTACTGCTGCAGCTTTTCCATCAGCCTGTCTCTGGTCGTGCCACACCTGGGGTTTGCATTGCCTTCTTAGGTCCTTGTAGCAGTGTTTTACATTTTCTTTTTCAATTTATCACCACGTTTCATCACTAATCCATTCCTTCCTATTGCAACGGGCTCTTAGGCAGGTCTTGGTGGCATTCCTCATTTGAAAGGACCAACATGGTTGTTAATGTTGACTGTGTATTAATATTCAAAAGTTGGGTCAGAGGTTTTGATATTGCAGGGGAGATCCCGTATTGGTTAATCGTTTAAGCTTGAAATTGATAGCTGTGATAACTGGGTGGTGGTCTCCATCGATCTGCAGTAGACCGATCAAGGTTCGCAGGCCATTTCTGCAAGTTCCAGAGATTGCAGTGAAGTCATTGAGGCAGATAATAAGGTCCTGAGTTTTCAGCATCTGCAAATGGTCTTTGATGTTGTTAGGTGCTTATGCAATTGCTACAAATAAATCACTGAGGGTATGCCGAAATCTGGCAACCGGTAGCCTGACGTTCACTGGGTGCCATTCTCTAAAGGCTGATTTTGCAAGATCAAAGGCAATGGCCACCCCTGCAAGCTGGGGAGAGCTGTCCGGGGGTACCCCGACCACAGGATGGCGTGTTTTCCTGTGCTGATGTCACCAGCACCAACACATCACACCTCCTGGAATCCCGTGATGGTCATTCCTGCTTGAGAGTTCTGACGTTCCGCCTGTAAACCCTCAATGGTTTGCACAGCTTGAGGCTTCCCGTCTTGTCCAGCCATGCACTCAAAAATCCAGGTTGTGCGCTCCTTGTTAACCCACATGACGAGCAATGCGGTAGGAAGGTGCACTTCGGAGTGTGACTCATTGGGAATTCTCGGCATTCAACTCGGTGTGTGCCATGTTTCACTTGTGGGGCCGATGGAGGCACAGGGCGTAGGAGTCACGCGTATTAACACGTGGATCTAATTGGTTACCGCAGAAGCTGCCCACCATAAGGCGGTACCCCCAGCGACAGTAGCTAAGGAGGAGGAGATTCCCATTGCTGCTGCTGCTGGAGGAGACTTCCTGATGCAACTGCTGGTGTCAGGACCTGAGATTGAGAGAGCAGCAGAGGAGGCGGCACAGGGAGGGGGTCCGTGATTGTGCGTGTCAGGGATGAAAGATGCGGGCGACCCAACATTTCACAGCGTGTGTGAGTGCAGTGAGTTTGTGGTGTGGGGTAGGGGGTGAGGTTAGGGGGCTATAATCACAGCCTGGGCAAGTGGTGTTAGCGATCGCCTATAATGGCCAGCATGCGGGACGATGGGTAGTGTGGTCCAGGCTATAAACAACCTGTGGAGGCTACACGGGGGATGTTTATTGTGTTTCAATGTGTGTGTGTGGAAGATGGTGTAGCACGTGTCGAGGATAGGGTTCGGATCACCCAACCCCGCGTGTGCCTTGCCGACCTTTATAGCGGCTCAATAACACCACTTGCCCCACCAGTCTGCGGAGCTACATGGGGCATGATTGTGTTGGAGCTCGTGCTATCGACGTAGAAGATGCATGACCGTGGATCCTCTGTAGGGAGCTGTGTGTAGCGTGGAGCTGCATGAGTGGACACAGACGGAGCGATTGCCATACAGAGTCACGAGATACGAGCTGGAAAACAATCACACTGAAGTGTGAGGATGGGTGGATGAAGCGAGCACCACCTTGGCGTGCTTGGCTTGTATATTCAGTCGTGATTCATCATTTTAATCCATTGTATCTCCCACCTGCCCACCGTGTCGTTGCACTTTCCAATTTCCAAATTTTCCTTAATTGCACTGTCATTTTTTAATGAAATATTTCACCCGGAAATTAAATTGAGATTGAATGTCTTAGGGGCCGTCCATAAATGGCGTCACTCACCTATGGGTGGGGGAGGGGAGTCAGACATTTGTGACCATGTGTGACGAGGGCGGGAGGGGGGGTTTGATAAATGTGACGTCACATCAAAATGCGCAACTTTAAATACATTAATTGAATATTAATTGTTATAACAACACTAATTTTCATTAATTTTAGTTAACTATTTGATTATTTACATTTACTAAGGTCACCTTTTATATATTCCATGAAGGAGCATTTTGCTTCTCCATGGAAGAATGAGGAAGCATACATTTTGAAACATTTTTGAATGGTTGTTATTAAACATTTTGATTCTACCAGGGCTTTTCATTCTGTGGAATGAATATGTGATTGTTATAATTGTACTCTCCATTTTGCTTCGTTCTACTACAAAGTTATAATTACTTTTAATATTTTATAATTATAAGAGAATTTCAATATAATATTCTGAACATCTGCAGTTTTAGTTAGACGTTGAATATTTTCAAGTGAATTTTATGCTAAATTTCAACTTTCCAACGCCTCCTTTTTAATACGTGTTTTCTCCTACGACATTAGAGTCCAGCGCCATATTAAATACGCACTACAATGGCAATAGTTTAAAGTGATTTGAAGCATGTTTTATTTTCAAAATGGAAATATGGTTTTGGGGGGGGCAGAGCTTTGTGTCATATTTGAGGGGGGTCTGACTTTTTGTGACGCTGTGTGATGAGGGGGGGAGGGGGGTCAAAAATCGGCCAAAATAGTGTGACGTCATTTATGGAGACCCCTTATGCGCTGGGATGCCCAGGGCATATGGGGTGGAGCAGTTGCACAATGCTTAGCGCACTGCACTACGAACCCATTGCTTAATATCAGAGGCGAGTGACAAATGAATCAGTCCTGGCGCTCTCGCTTCCCTGTTCAGACGTCAATCGGGGCTGAATTCTGTTACTCGTGGCCACTCAGTCACGTGAGATAGCGATTGCCACCTCTGTCCGCTTCACTCCGTGGTGCTGCCTATGGGGCTCATTTGCGTCGAAGCCCAAGTTCACAATTGACAATACCATGGAGTTGAACTTATCTCGCTGTCAATGTTTAAATGCAAGTAAATAGTGGATTTTGATTAAGTGTGCCATCTAACTGGGATACTTGTCTTTCATATTACAGTACTACATTTGTTCTGTCTCATCTGTTTTTTCGTTGGTTAAGCTGAGGTCTTGTTTAGGATCCCTCCACTGGCTCCCGAATCATGTGTGGATCAAATACATGATCGCCCTCAACATCTTCAAGATTCTCCCTGGACTTGTTCTTCTGCCTCCCTCTCTCTCCCTCTCATGCGGCACCGTGGTGGAGAGATGTTATCTCCCTCGCCTTATATGCAGGATGTCGTGGGTTCGGTCCCGACCCTGATGCCTGTTGTTTATTTGGAGTTTGCAGTTCTCCCTTTGGTCGCATTGATTTTTGTTCGGGTCCTCCGGGTTTTCCCTCCACATTTGGAAGCATGTGTTGAGATTATTTCGCTGCTATACATTTCCACGTGTTAAGCCACTTCGTTGAGCTATCATTTGTTGCCAGGTCGCTTCTCAAAAAGAGCTGAATAGCTCAGTGGGCTTTACCTGATAAAAAAACAATAGTCACTTCACTCCACTCCTCTCGCCATGCTCTCTCCTCTATCGCCTCTCTCATCGCTCTCTAATCCCCTCCATCCTCTCCGCCCAGCAACAATGGGAGCTTTTATTCATTCTTAACTCATTAGAAGGCCACTTATTCCCTCCTTCTGGCACAATTCTCTGAGACTGTCTCTCTAGCCATCCACCCACTTCTCCCATGTCCATCACTGTCTGTTCTCTCTGTATGAATGTATGCAGCCTATACACACCTTTTTGTTCCCCATGATGCGTGTCTAACTATTATACATAGCGCCTTGAAATGAAGATGTATTCGAGTGCTCTATAAATGCACTCTCTATTGTATTATTTCCTCGCTGATCTCTCTACTGCCTATATGTGACAAGGCTGGATGAGCCACATTCCGAGCGTGATGCAATAGAGTTGTTGCACCTTGAGCGTAAACATCAAAGGATGTCCATTTGCCAGGTGTAATTTTTTTTCATAATTCTTGGTGAGACGTGTGCTGTTTGAGGTAACACGCGACTGAGCCCACGCCCCCGCCACCCTCTTCCTCCCATTACAGTCTCACCTCGTACTATTTGACTGCTCAGCAGATCAGCAGATAATTTGTCATGCCCCTTTCTGCACGTCAAGACTTGCTTGGGGCAAATGTTTGCTGGTGAAAGAAAGACGACTGTGGAGAAGTATGGTCAAATAACCCCTACGACTGCCACAGCATGGGGAGTACTGCCTGCAGTCATGCATTAGACAATACTTTATTCTCATTGTTGTTTTGAGAATTAATTCATTTATATGCAGAATCTCATTGGAAAATGACAACCACAACCACCAACAGTATAATTCGTGTCATCAAAATTAGAACCCCAATGAATTATTCTAAATATGTTTAATTTCAATGTGTATGCTTTTAAATGTAATAATTAAAACATTCATAACTTTCAGAATTATAACCAATATCATCCCAAGTATAATACCAATCATATATACTATAACCACCACTCGTGCTAATGTCTAACAAGTAACTATTCAGATAAATAAAAATCCGTATTCGTGTTCACACAGGGCTATGGAAGTTATATTTACTGTAACTAAAATTATGGCTCTTCCACAAGAAATATATCAAATGGCAAGTTTAACATGACTAAAGCTGTGACTTGCATGAGCTCTTTAGTGGGTTATAATGGAGATAAATTCTGCAATTGGGAGTAATTATTTCTATAATAATATATTCTGCCTTCAACTGCTGACCAGCATCTGTAATTGCGCAGGAAACATTGAAGTAGGGCCCCCTCAGCTGACTGAACTTTGCGAAGTCATCTTTGATCTGACTGTTTGAGAGTTATTATTCCACTGCTGCAGCTTTTCAATCAGCCCCCCTCTGGTCATGCCAGATCTGAGTTTTGCATTGCCTTCTTAGGTCCTTGTAGTCTTCTATGGGCCCTTGTAGCAGTTTTTCACATTGTCTTTCAATTCATCAATTCAGCACCACGTTTCATCACCAATCAATTATTTGCGAATATTGCAACGGGTTCTTGGGCGGGTCAAGGTTACATTGTTGACATAATTTTGAAACTGACCCCAATCTGTCGGTTCCTCATTCGTCAGGAGCATGTGTTATCACTACCCAGCTCTACATTACAATCATTCCTACCATCAGAATTAGATCCAGAATGAACTGGGGTATATTTTGTTGAACTTAGAGCATACTACTAAGAGATGGGGTTTACGATCATCTCTACAAAAAACAAAGCACCTGCCGGGAATTGTGTCATCGTATGTTCCCCTCCCTCCACTCCCCATTAGTGGTGGGGCATTTTTGGACAGAGTGGAAATTGTCCATACCTGGAAAGGGTGCATATGACCAGCTCCAGTTTAGCAGCAGAGGTCATGCTCCGAATCAGCACTCAAAACGCTGTGAAAGCTGCATTGTCTGTCGCTCTACATAAAGCTCTGGGGCTTCTCAGCAAGATATCCTCTCCCTTCTCTACATTTGAGAAATGTGTATCCCTTTTAAAGAAACATCTACACTGGTTTTCCATATTCAAGTTGTCTACGATCCATCGTGAGTTTAACAAACTGGATTGTGTGAGCAGTTTAGATCCTTGAATGATCTTGACAAATTCCCATCAGTGAGCTTCTAAGGCAGGTGAGGTAGCATTGGCTGGGGTATGTAGCCCAAATACCCAGTCACTGTGTACCCAAGCAGCTTCTGTTTGTCCAGATATAAGGGGCAAAACGCGATAGAGAAGAGGTTGACTGCTGTGTAACAGAAGGATGTGGAACTGATTGGACTTGCCGACAGCTTGTAGCAGTTGTATCAAGAGCGGCGCCTCCGGATGAATTTTTTTAAGGATGTCCACCTCCAGCAATACGGAGGGCAGAGAAGTGATGCTCATAACAATGAGCGTAGTGCAGGACGAGTAAAATGCAGCAAGTTGGAACAGTAGAGAGCACAGGTGGTAGATCTGGCAGTCATCCCTGTCACTCAACCCATTGCACCTTTATCTTTCCTGTAACCTCTTGCCCATGAGCCTTCGACAGTCCACGTGACCTTAATGTGCACTTAGCCTGGCACAAGCACTTTGTTGACATCACCAGTTTTAGTGGCGAATGGCTGTTATTGTGTGTATGTGTAGAGGAGTAGTCGGGGACATTACTTCACGCTCACCTTCCGGTGCGATGATATCACAGGATGTGACGTCATGCGGACATTCTGGTGCGATGACGTCACGGTAAGTGACGTCATGCGCGTTGGGCGGGGCGATGACATCATGTCTCCAGGGGGTACTTAAGCTGGAGCCCGTGACGTGAGTGGGATCATCGCAAGAGCCTGGGAACGTGAAGGGTGGAAGATAGAGTCTGGAGGGAAGCCAGCGTAAGCAATAAGAGTGGCAGCTCTCCTCGGTCGGCCGATGTTGGCTGATCCCTTGGCCAATGCAGAGGAGAGAGCCCGGGAAGCTAGCTGGGCTACAGAGCAGACAGAGTGTGGGTCCGGGTGAAGGACCGACCATAGGACCCCTACCCCTGGGGACAAGTGTTATTCCCTAACCCAATTATGGCGTAAGCCCTTAATAAACATCTGGTGGAAGCCCCTACTGAAAATCTGCCTCCGAGTCGTCTTATACACTGCAACATATGAATCCACCCCTCCATGTGCTGTACCGGCCTTCTTAGGTGCTTGTGGGGGCTGACGCCCACCTCCTCCACTCCCCCCTCTTCGGCCACTTCTCGCTGGGCCCCCGCCGATCAAGTGATTGCCCCCCCCCGCACCAGCGCCCTCTCTGAGGGACATGGCCAAGCGGCTGGCTCACCACCGCCTGGAGTTATCCCACACACTCCCCACGTACACCACCACTAATGCGGAGGTGGCTACATGCACGAGCGTGCCCGTGCTGGCGCACGAGCGCACCTCACTGCGCTGACACCCTGCCGCCAACACGCCGCGTAAAGCGCGCTGTGCAAACACGCACACGAGCGCAAGCACGCGTAAACAATGATGGCGAACGGGTTTTAACTCACCCCTCCCTCGCCCGATTAATAGCATGGCGCCACTGGACGGACGCGGGAGCTGTTAATGAATTACAACCCACATGTCTCACACACACGCTCGAATTACCAACCACACTGACACTCTCCACACACACACAGAAATCACACTACACCGATCTTCTGAACTGAAGTTTAATGGCGCATCTATAGCAAAACATGTATGGCCTGGAGTAAATAGTCGGCGAGCAGCGCCTAGCCTATCTCTATTCAATCTCTGGGTGTACTCGTGGTGTTGCACGGATGTAGTGGGAGTCGGAGGGACGAGGGTACGAGAGATCTCTGCCTGGGGTCGAGTTGTAGCAGCACTCGCCAGCGTCCCTCGGACGCTGCGAGCAGCTGGGAGCTGGACCGGGCAGCCGAACAGCTGGAGGAGAACTCCTCAACGTTTTTCCCCTCCCTCCTTTTATGCCCTCGGAATCCAAAGATCCAGGGTCACGTGGTGTTATCCTGTGTGGCCAATCGGGCGCCTACCTTTTGATTTTAAACCGATGCCCCGCCCCTACCTGGAGCGTTGCTACCCATTACGCCTCGATCCATTGTCTACGCCCCCGTCCTCCCACCCCGTCCCACGGCATACGCAGCTGCAGTCAGTCGGAATTTACCTCCCACATCCTCTTATGCGCTGCTTGCTGAGTGTTTGCCCTCGGGTAAAAACTCATGGTACCAGGTGACCCTCCACGAGACCCTACTTGGGTGAATGTGTGTGTTTGGTGGTGGTGTGCGTGAATTCGTGTGGAGGGGTGCGAGGGGATGGCAGCACCAGCAGAGTTGCTCCATTGCTGTGGCACCACATAGCCCCCTCAGGTGCCCATCCCCTTCCCCGGTTGACTGGAGCACCTCGCCTGGGCCGCTCCCGCCAGGTAGCGCCGCGGAGTCCGCGGGACTCGCCCGGCCCTCGTTGCCGGTTTCGTGGGTGGTGGCTCCATTCTCTGAGGCTCCTGCGGCGGTCTCCTCCACTCCAAAGGCTCCTCCTGTCCTCCGGCATCCGCGGGCTGGGGAACAAAGTCAGGGGCAGAGGGGTTTAGGGGCCGCCACCCCCGCTGCCTCCTGGCTGGGCTGGGGCCTCCTCGCTGGGCTGGGGCCCCCTGGGGGCTTGGTCCCCGCGGGGCTCATGTATGGCGCAAAGTCATCGGGTATGGGGGGCATGGGAGGTGCGGGGATTCCGGGGTTTCGGGGTAACGAAAGGCGGGGGTCTCTCTCGCCGGGGCCTCCTTCCATGGTTATAATCAGCGAACGTTGACTACCGTCTCTCGACCCCTCTCCCCGCCCTGGATCAGCACTGTCCAGGGGAGATCTGCTGCACCATGGTCCAGGGTCCGCGCCAGTAAGTGGTCAGCTTCCCCACCTGTCCAGCCCCTACACGCGGGGTATGCAGCCATACCTTACAGCCCACCGAGTAGACGGGGGGCTCCACACGGGGCCAGGCGCCCTGCCCTTGCCGCTGATGTGCGGCCTCCCCCTGTTGGTAGGCCCAGCCATGCGCCCCTCGCAGGGTCCCCATCAGGTGCTCTATGGGCTGGCTCCCTTCCTCCGGTTGTGGTGGGGGAACCCTGAACAACAGATCTGCTGCTAGGCGAGACTCACGACCAAACTTCGTTAGGAACAGGGTCTGTCCCATAGATATGTGTACCGTGGTGGCGTAGGCGAACAGGGCATAGGGGAGGTGTTAGTCCCAATCCTGTTGATTGGCGGCCACCATATGTTTGAGCTTCCTGGCTAAGGTCTGTTTCATACGCCCCACCATACCATTCGCCTGGGGGTGGTATGCCGTAGTTCGGTCCTTCTGGATTCCGAACTCCCGGCACAGCACCTGAAATAGCTCTCTGCCTCGAACTCACTACCCTGGTCAGTAATGACTCGTTCAGAGATCCCATGTTTAAGTACGTAATGCTCCACAAATGCCCGGGCGACCACAAGGGCCGTTTTATTGTGGATGGCCACCGCCACTGGATAGTGCGTGAAATACTCCACCGCCACAAAAATATACCGGTTGCCTCGGTGGGATCGTGGGAATGGCCCTTGTAGTTCGATCCCAACTAGCTGGTTTGCCCGGCTGATGCGGAATGGCCTCAGGGGCACCTGATACCGCGCCGGTTTGCTGCGCACACTGTTGACAAGCGCGGCAGCCCTGTACCTAGGCGGCCACGTCTTGTGCCAGTTTGGGCCAGTGATACTGGCGACGCGGGGTCTCCCGAGTGTGCCGTTCCCCGTCATGGCCCCTGAGCGGGTGGTCGTGCACTAGCCATAGCAGCTGGGGCCGCACCTGGGCGGGAACACAGATGCACCCCGGTTGCCCGACATCTGTTAGTTCCTGCACCACCCCGTTCTTTACACACAACCGGGCATACAAATGACTCCAGGGTCCCTGCAAGGGCGACCCCCACCGCTGCCAGGTCCGGGTCCCGCTGCTGGGCCTGTCTCCGCTGCTCGTCATCCAGGCCCGGGAATGCACAGCCGATGTCCTCTTGGATCCGACCGGGTGGGGCTGAGCGGCCCGTCGGGCCCCAGGGTGTGGGCCCCGTGCCCGCTGGGCGGTCCACTGGGTTCCTGGCTCCTTCTGCAGGGACCTCTGTGGCACACACGGCACTTTCTCTCAGCGGAGGGGGGTTAGTATCAAGGCGCTTCAGGGGGGCCGTTTTTCCCCTCCCTCCTTTCATGCCTTCGGAATCCAAAGAACCAAGGTCACGTGGTGTTATCCTGCTCGGCCAATCGAGCGCCTACCTTTCGATTTAAACCGATGCCCCTACCTGGAGCGTTGCTTCCCATCACGCCTCGATCCATTGTCTACGCTCCCATCCTCCCACCCCGTCCCGTGGCATACGCAGCAGTAGTCAGTCCAGGAATTTCCCTCCCACATCCTCTTATGTGCTGCTTGCTGAGTGTTTGCCCTCGAGGCCCTATCTCTCTGTGCTGTGAGTGTCTCATTGCGGTTAGCCCGGTGAGCTTCGTCACGCCAATACAATTTTAAGCCAATTTCAGGTGCCTGCAATGCAATTTGGCCAATCTCCTGGCACTGGGAAACCGTGGGACATCCCCACTAGAGGCCCCTTGGGTAAAAACCCATGGTACCAGGTGACCCCCCCCCACGAGACCCTACGTGGGTGCATGTGTGTGTGTTTAGTGGGGGTGTGCGTGCATTCGTGTGGAGGGGTGCGAGGGGATGGCAGCACCGGCGGAGTTGCTCCATTGCTGTCAAAAACTATATGGGAGATTTTCTCGTTTTAGATTTGAAGCTTTCATGACTGCAAGGATTCATACTCTTAGTTCTTTTGGTAAAGTCACGTAGGTAAAAAAATGAAAAAAATAAAATAAAAATAAAACAATGAAAATCACGACGTTTCGGAGGCAACACAAGTCTCCGTCATCAGGTGGGACCGTCACAGCCAGATTAGCTGCATCAAGTGAGGGAGGGATTCAAGATGTAGGCTCTTAAGTACCAGTTAAGGGAGGAGGGGGGGAGGGGCTTATCAGAATGTGGTAGCCAATGAATGGAAAGTATCGGGAGGGGGGGGGGGGCG
>JAAXLI020001479.1:13630-37662 GCA_014621495.2 Entosphenus tridentatus
AATGAATGGAAAGTATCGGGAGGGGGGGGGGGGCGGGGCTAACAGAGGGACGGGGGAATTGGTGGTCGAGGTCCTCGTGGTCGAGGTCAAGGACGTGTTTATGCGCAAGTCACTGTGGATGTACATAATAGGAAAGGAAAGAAAATGCCCATGAGGGACGGGGTACTCGTGGTCGAGGTCAAGGACGTGTTTATGCGCAAGTCACTGTGGATGTACATAATAGGAAAGGAAAGAAAATGCCCATGTTTATACCAATGTTGGCTGACAATAAAGAGAGTACTGTTAAACGTTAGGGATGTTAACACTCGGTAAAGTAAAAAATAGTGCCTGTCAGATAAGATGGTCCAACAATGTTATCAACCATGCAAAAAATATTTAATTACACATTGTTGGACCATCTTATCTGACAGGCACTATTTTTTACTTTACCGAGTGTTAACATCCCTAACGTTTAACACCCCCTCCCCCCCATTACAGTGTCTCCTCGTACTATTTTACTGCTCAGCAAATCATATGTATGTAGTGCCTGAAAGTACGCGTCACGCGCTGAGGTCGGTGTGAGCGCATGCGGCGTACAGTGGGAGCAAATAAGGACACGGGGTGCTGATTGGCTGGGCATTGTTGTCGAGATGTGGGGCCCGCGCTGTCTGAAGATGGTAGCAGGTGGCAGGGAGTAATTAAGGACGCAGGGCGCTGATTGGCCGAGAGGGTGTTGTTGTCGCGGAGTGGCGCCGAATTGTCTGGACAAACATGCCAAGTGGCAGCGGGGGCTGGGGACGAGTGGCGTCGCGGGGGATGCCCCTGATTAATTGGGGATTAATTGGCTCGGAGATAAAGACAAGGGTTTTTGGAGGAGACGGGAGTTTGCGCCTGGGAGGAGACAGAGGATGGAAGAGTCAGAGCAGCAGAGCTAATAACAGTGTAGGGTAGCAGTGGAGAAGTGTAGGGTAGCAGTGGAGAAGTGTAGGGTAGCAGTGGAGAAGTGTAGAGTAGCAGTGAGATGACGAAGCCAGTAGAAAGCGGCTGGAGTGTGGGAAGAGAAGCTGATGTAGTTACGACAGAGTGGGACGGCGGAGCTGATAAACAGCAGCCGAACTGTGGCGGAGAGAGTGGAGAGGAGAGTTGACGGAGGAGTGAGGTGGAGCGAGTAAGGCCGGCGGAACGCGGCGAGCGAGCGGAGAGCGCGGAGGAGAACCATGGATCGGTGTTAGCTGGAGGAACGTTGATCGAAATACCCGAAATAAAGTGAAAGAGGAAAGACAGGAAGCTGTCGTGTTGAGTCGAGCACTACATGCACAATACGTTAGTGTATGTGAGGTGAGGAGGAAGGACAACAAACTAAATGCAAAACGCACTTCTAAAGAAATTACTTTCAATCAAGTGCATCGCCCCAGTGGCTTCCAAATATCAGAAACAAAATAATTCCAGATGGCAGCAGAAGCGCATCTGAAAGCGCGCGATGCAAACAACTGCAGGCCACCGTGTGCTCCCTGCTGCCAAAGAACACAATTTGATCAAGCTGTCTCTACTCGTTACATGAACATTTGCTAATGTAGCAAAAAAATTGGTTAAAATTAAAATTACTGGTTATAGCGCATTCTCGTAGAAAAAATGCTGGTTGGTTAAGTCAGACAGGCCTGTATATGTACAGTATACAGTGAGGGAAAAAAGTATTTGTACGTTTGCCCACTGACAAAGAAATTATCAGTATCATTTTAATGGTAGGTTTATTTGAACAGTGAAAGACAGAATAACAACAACAAAATCCAGAAAAACATGTCAAACATGTTATAAATTGATTTGCATTTTAATGAAGGAAATAAGTGTTTGACCCCCTCTCAATCAGAAAGATTTCTGGCTCCCAGGTGTCTTTTATACAGGTAACGAGCTGAGATTATTAGGAGCACACTCTTAAAGGGAGTGCTCCTAATCTCAGCTTGTTACCTGTGTAATGTGAGCATAAACGGGGTGGCTGCTGGCCTCCGCGCCAATCACACGGCCCGGAGCATTGGGGGGCGGGGCCTGGTCGGCGGAGCGTGTGGGAGGAGCCACTGCTCACCTCGGCTCCAATGGGAGACGAGGTGAACGGGGGGCGGAGACGGGGGCAGTACGGGAAGGAGGAGTTAGTGTCACGTGATGGGAAGGATATAGGGAGAGAGCCGAAAGAGATAGAGGAGTTGGAACGGAGCGAGAATAGGGGAAGCCACGCTGGGCAGTGCGGGAGGAGCGGCGCCATCTGCCACGTGGTCGAAGACCTACGCACATCGTCGGCCAGCGGTGTGCGTGGGGTAGACGGGGCTAGCAGAGTGTGAGGGGCTAGCAGAGTGTGCAGGGCACACGTGGCTAGTGAGTGACTAGCGGAGTGTGCGGGGCACACGGAGCGAGCGGTGTGGCTGGCGGCGTGTGCGGGGCACACGGAGAGAGCGGAGTGGCCACCAGCGAGTGCGAGCCACATGGAGCGTGCACGGGGTGCGCGGCGGAGGCGGCGCGGGTCCGGCCGAGGACCAGCGGGGTGCGATACGAAGAACCTAAATAAACGACAACGGAGACCAAGAGAGCCTGACAGAGTCGTGTATTACACCTGTATAAAAGACACCTGTTCACAGAAGCAATCAATCAATCAGATTCCAAACTTTCCACCATGGCCAAGACCAAAGAGCTCTCCAAGGATGTCAGGGACAAGATTGTAGACCTACACAAGGCTGGAATGGGCTACAAGACCATCGCCAAGCAGCTTGGTGAGAAGGTGACAACAGTTGGTGCAATTATTCGCAAATGGAAGAAACACAAAAGAACTGTCAATCTCCCTCGGCCTGGGGCTCCATGCAAGATCTCACCTCGTGGAGTTGCAATGATCATGAGAACGGTGAGGAATCAGCCCAGAACTACACGGGAGGATCTTGTCAATGATCTCAAGGCAGCTGGGACCATAGTCACCAAGAAAACAGTTGGTAGCACACTACGCCGTGAAGGACTAAAATCCTGCAGCGCCCGCAAGGTCCCCCTGCTCAAGAAAGCACATATACATGCCCGTCTGAAGTTTGCCAATGAACATCTGAATGATTCAGAGGACAACTGGGTGAAAGTGTTGTGGTCAGATGAGACCAAAATGGAGCTCTTTGGCATCAATTCAACTCGCCGTGTTTGGAGGAGAAAGGCTGCCTATGACCTCAAGAACACCATCCCCACCGTCAAACATAGCGGTGGAAACATTATGCTTTGGATAGGCCTCGGCAAGGTAAGGTAATTGTACCGGGTAAAAGGGTAAAGGTAAAAGGTAAAAGGTGTCGACATGCCAAGGGGTAAGGGTAAAGGGTAGGGTAAAAGGTAGGCTCGTTGCTTTTTACCTTACCTTAACATAATGAACATCACAGTAACACTGACGCTTCCTCATGTGTGTACTTTTAGTTTTGGCTTCCCCACTAAGTTCCGTGCAGGGTATGTGACGTCATACCACTGATAGACAACCTCAGAGCGCCCTCTACCCACATTGATAGCATGGGAGTGCCCACTACATAGGGACCACCCAAGATCAAACCTGACTCCCACCCACTGCCGCTCCACCTCCATCATAATCGTCACTCAACTAGAGGTGACCCTATCCCGATCATTGCACATTACAGCGCAATTCCTTGTCTGCGTGGCATCACGGTGGTCGAGGCAGTGAGCGCGTGGTGTCACGCAGCTGCTTAATCTGCTAAACCTGTGTGGTGTTTTATATTAGGTTTACATTTAATATTTTTTGTCTTAATGTGTTCATATGAATGTTCATATGCTTGCACTGAAGAGTGTTTCGAGATTCCTAAGGTGTTTAGATGCTATTTAATGTATTTACATAAATTCCAATTACATTTTAAGCTTACAGTACCATTTAAATAACGTAATGTATTCACAATCAAATACCTAAAGTCTAAATCCTACCTAATCGCGACGAAACAATTTTTGGTATAGACATTTTATTATAATAATAATTATTTTCCCATACCTGGATAAAATTACACGACTGCTTACAGGTGGCACGTGGTTTGTTTTAATGTTCTTCAGGTGACTCCATGCATTTGTCGTGATGGCATCAAAAGAGCCTGCATATGAGATCATTAGAACCAACAAAGTGAAACTCCTGCAATGTCTCCAAGTGCAGTCATCAAAAGTACTTGACCATTCACAACAAGCAGGGATAGTCCTGTACAGTGAATACGCGTCCCTCAAAAGCGAGAATGACCCCATTGCACGAACACGGCACCTGGTTGACCTGGTGCTCGACAAGGGAGAAGATGTCTGCATGAGATTCATTGAAGCCGTGCTGGTGCCGCTGAGATCCGAGATCCCTCTCCTGGATCAGTGGATATCACAGCATGAGCAGCAGCTCAACGTGATGGGTGTCGATCTGAGCAGAACTGCGGGTAAAGCCATCCCTGGAGCAGCTTCTCGTGAGTGCTAAACTTCACATAGCCATTCGCATGTCTTGAGCAAGTTTAGGTGAAGGAATTCCTTTGAACTGAGATGAATTGTCATTTAATGATAGCAAACTGCACAACCCTTGCATTACAACATTCCTCTGAGGACATGTATATTCCATTCCATATCAGGGAAAGTACCATTGATCAGCAATCTGGAGGAAAGGATGGATGGATAATGAAAATGTGTGTAAATATAAAAACCTTATATCCACACTGGTCCCCAACATTAATTAATTCGTCATAACCTACACCTCCCTTTCCTTTGAAAATACTTAAATATGGTGATGTTCTCCCACCTCTTCAGACACAAACATTGTATTTAAGCTGGAAGAATGTAATGAGCTATGACACTCTCTTTTATGTATCAAGCCAGGATGTTTGGCAATGGCAGCAAACCCATCTGCTGCCATGGTCTCCATGACTTGGTACAATCTGGATTCCACCAAGGCCATGTCATTGAAACGTCCCCTATGCATGGTGAATGACCACATCTGTTTAACTATGGATGCTACTTCTAGTTCTTGACCTTTGCGCTGCTTTTGACACCACATACCGCTCCATCCTCTTGAATCGTCATGGCTATGCAGGTGTGTCTGACAAACTTCTCTCCTGGTTCTGCTTCAAACTCTGAAATTGATTCATTTTTCCATGCAAGGACTGTTCTGTTCAGAAGCCATACTTCTGTGGTGTTACACATGGCGCAGTCCTTGTCCATCTGCTCTTCGCAGTACAATCTCCTCGTTTTGAGAAAAAAATGTTTATTATCGACTATCACTGCTCTTTCTAAGGACACCCAGCCTTATATTGCCATTGACTCATATAACGGAACCTACTGTCCTCTAACACCCTGACTTGGATTGGTTATAACTTCCTCCAGATAAAATGTCAATATTTAAGCCCTCATCGTCTGTAAAAAGTCCACTCTAACTCATGACCCCAAGTATTTGATTACGGAGAGATTAAAATAACACCATCAAAGTTATGAGCCATTGAGTTAGATGTTACCTTGGAAAGCTGATGAAAGATGTCGAGAAAATCTGTCATTAGGGAAATCCCCACTCTCCCCAATCTAGTGGATGCCACAGTGCTTGCTGATGATGCAGTAGCCAGATTAGTTGAAGTTCAAGTGAACCTACGATGCATCACGTGGGATGCTATGAGTTCTGTGATTCATGGCTCCGCAATAAAAAATGATAGTTGTTATTAAGTAAGGTCTTGTCCCTTGCTTTTTATTCGACGCGTGTGCGGCGATGGCGCAGCCAAGGATCGAGGGTCGAATTCGCACCGTGTGTGATCGGCATTGCGCTCGCTGAAGGTAAGCCTTCAGGGAAGTCGTGTACTGTATACGCAACTGCGCACAATTATGTGAGTCACTTATAACCGCTTTGCCGTTACTTATTGCCAATTATGGACTCAGACTATTGTCCTATCATCTCAATTAGTCTCTGGCACGTAATAATATGCTACACAGGTGGCAGTGGGGGTCGCAAAATGCCGATTTATCGATCGAAATTAAGGATTTCGATCGGATCATTGGGGAGGCACGTGACACCCCACCCCCCACTGGCTCCGCCAGTGTGCAATCACTGCATCTTCTCTCAGAGGACCTTGCCTGGTGTACTGCACTCCACCAGTTTAGCCCCCGTGCTACGTGATGTAGGCCAGCTTGAGATGGGAGAGAAACACAGCCCCAATACCAGTGAAATCTAAAAAGTTAAATTCAACATCCTAAACAACAAAAATCAATAATTGTCGGACAAGACAGCATTGAATTTTACACCCAAATTGATGGAATTAGTTTTGATAATGCTGATGTACATGGTAATGCTAAATGTGGTGGTTCTATCTTTTTCACAGGCAAAACAAACAGGACAAGTGGTTGGAACATTTTTGTCATTATAAAAAATACATTTTACAAAGGTACAGTGTTTATAAAAATTGCATATGTAGAATACACATCGTGAAATCTTCCATGCAATAATTCGTGATGTACATGATGTTGCTGCATTATCCATAGTGAACAAATTCGCTACGCTTTATTATATAGTTATTTAAAACCTATTTTTCTGCTAAAAGAATGTTTTTTTTTGTATAAATGAAACTAATTTGTTTGTTTTAGATAACCCTGGTGATGATTACAGAGAATTCTTGCTGAAGCTGACATCATCAACACGAGACTACGACGCACGACCTGGAGAACCTGCAGTGTTTTTGATGGAGAGGATGGTGAAGCCAATTCTGGTTCTCTACTACCGCCATCAAGAAACCAAGGAGCACGAGTTACTAGCGAGAGGCAAGCAGCACGAGGAGCTGATGGAGAGAGCACAGAGAGAAGGGATGACTTACAAGAAGCTCTTTGATCCCATTGGTTCCATTGGAAACAAAAAACACCCCCGAATGGTTATTGTAGTGGGGACTCCAGGCAGCGGTAAAACCATGTTGAGCAAATTAATTGTGCACAGCCTGCTGTCAGGTGAGAGAGTGTTTGCACGACGCTTTGAGCACATTGTGCTCATAACGTTCAGGGAGATAAATGATGTTGGAGAAGTGTCACTCGCAGAGCTGTTTTCTGTGCTGCACTCAGGTTTGGGAAACAAAGCGGATGAGGTTTTCACAAACCAAAAGAGAACCCTTTTTGTTATGGATGGGTTGGACGAGTTTGGAAAGTGCCTTCACTATGGCAGTGCTTGTACTGATCCACATAAGACGGCAACAGTAGAAGCCATCATTGCTGCCCTAGTGAATGGAAATCTCTTGCCCAAGGCCTCGGTCTTGATAACGACCAGACCCATTGCCATGGAGCAGCTGAGTGGAGTGAATGTTGATCGAGCTGTTGAAATCACTGGGTTTTCCAACGAAGATAAAATAGCATTCTTTAACAAATTTTACCAAGATAGGAGTCTAGCAGGAAGAGCACTCAAGCTCCTGCAGGAAAATGAAACGGTGAATACATTGTCCCAGAACCCTTCATTCTGCCATATAGCAGCCATTACACTGAAGGAACATTTACAGAAGTCTGCTCATTCTGAGATTATCCTCAAATCAATGACCGACCTCTTCACACAATACGTGTTTGGGCTCATAGAACACCATGGACGTGGCAGCCGCGGAGCCAAGAAAATCGTATCATCTCTTGCCAATATGGCTCTAAAGGGGGTTCAGCTGAACATCCAGATGTTCAGCCAAAGAGATCTAGAAGAGTGTGATGTTAGCTCTTATGAACTAGGAAGTACATTCATCAACAAAGTGTTCACATGTGAGGGCATTAAACAAGGGAGTTGTTATTCATTTTCACACTTGACAATGCAGGAATTCTTTGCAGCAATAGCCGTGCATCTGTCAAATTCAACATGGCCAGTGAGTGACGTCATCAAAGCTATTGAGAATAGCAGAGATGGAAGGTTTGATGTGTTTCAGAGGTTTTTTTGTGGACTAGCATCAATCACTCCGTGGAAGTTCTTTGAGGGTATCTTGGATCCTCCATCTGCAGATTCTCAAAAGGAAATAATCGAGTGGCTCAATCGCAGCATGGAGACTCAGAAGTCTAACAAACACAGGCTCATCAGTCTCCTGCACTGTGTGCACGAGCTGCATGACCACAAGTCCCTGAGTATGGTCACTCGGTCCATGACTATGATAGACCTATCAAAGACAAGGCTGTCCCTTCCAGACTGCGCTGCCGTCTCCTGGATCCTGCTGCATCAAGAGGAATCTGTGGAGAGACTCAACCTGTCAGGCTGCGGCATCGGCACCGAGGAAATGAAGAGGCTTCGGCCTGGACTGCACAGATGTAAAGAGCTATGGTAAGAATGGCACACCTCGCATTCACTACTTCACAAATTGTGCATGCATATGTGTGTGTGTGATATCAACTCATCTTCAAATGAGTACCAGGTACAGTGTGTAAAACATCTCTACTCGGGAGACAAAGGCGGCCGGGCGTGATGCTGGCCACCCACTCCATCATACGCCATGCAGGCTGTAATAGGTGCTCCCTAACAGCACTTTACCCAGCAGTCTGTTAAGGCTATGCGGCAGATCTTTGTCTATAAGAATCCTCACTTAGTAACTGTGCACACAGTACAATGTAACCCCATACTCACGTAAAAACACTCGGTCTTGCGTAGCCCATGCATGAATACATTTTTTACAACATTCTTCCCCTTACCACTGCCATCATTGTCCCCACTCCTCACTTCACTCCTCTCCCGGCACTCCACACTTACCCATCCCCTTATACCTCCCATTAACCCCCCAATCTGCTCCTGCCTTCACTTTTCCCATAACCCCTCCCCCACCCTTGCCCATCCCTTCACTCTTCTCTCCCCATACCCATGCCCACTCATCCACTGAGTGATAATATTTGGTGAGTGAGTGCGTGCCTGCATGAGTTGTTGGTGTGTGAATCGATGAGTATGTGGAGTTAAGTGAGGGTGTGAGAGAGTTGGTGGGTCAGTGGTGTGTGAGTGGGTTGGGGAATGAGTGAATTATTGCGAGTGGGTGAGTAAATGTATAGTGAGTAGGTGGGTCCACAGTGAATGCTGCACTAGCTGTACGTTAAAGTACAAAAGGAAGAAAAAGTATGCATATGCATGGCTGCTGTAAAGTTTTCCATCATCTTAAGCAACATTTAATTAGCGATAATGATAGCCCTCACACTATGTGCAGGAAGTGAGGTGACAGTAGGCCACACTGAGAAAATGGAGCCCTGATAGCAGCTCTGCAATGGATAGTGAGGGTAACGGTGTGTTCCACGTGGCCGATTCAAGCCCCTGGTTCACAGTGGATCATGATCAGTGATGGTGCCAACCACTGCAAAGACAGCTGATACGTAATGAATGCCAATCTTAGTTGTAAAGCATTAAAGAGACAAAGATCCCCCAAGTAGCCCATACAAACTATTGGGGAAAGTGAAGCCAGTGACAGAGAGCGAGCACACTACTACACTGAACTTTAGAGCACAAAGACAATCTCTCCGTGGAGCCTACATACACTTTTGAGGCAAGTGCTGATCAGACTTCCCTGACCAGCACCGTCCTTGGCTGTATTTCTCTCCCCATTGCTGATGTTTACACACCATACCAGGTACTCATTTAAGGCTAAGTCACCCTAGGGGTCGAATCCGGTCCGCCAACCATTTTATGTGGCCCTCGCAAAGGTGCTGGCTGAGGAGATCAAAATATCTCCCCCCCACCACCAGCAGCTCTCTCTATACCTACAAGCAAGCAGGCACGCCTCTCGCGCTACCTGCAGTTAGGGGCATCGGGGGTCACGTCTACAGGGGGCCCATCGATCACTGTCACTGTTTGAAATAATATAATAAAAACTTTTTTTTAAACATGCTTTAATGAAATGTACCGTACGAGTAATGGCAAAACTCCACGACTCCAGGAAGTGGCCCCAAAGCTTTCCATAACGTAAGGGACCGTGGTGATTTACGTCAGTTGACCGTGGATATATAGACCCAAGACGAAACATAACATATAAAAAAGATTGTTTAAAAATGTCTTTAAATTGTTATGATAGAATATAGTATTGTCACCAGTATAACATAAGTATACTAAGTTTGCAGTCGATACCACATTGGGAAGTGGGTTAAAAGTTACAAGATTTGAGGATACGACAACAACAGAGTTCATAGAAAGCGTGTAATTAAAAGAGCAGAGAAACTATTGAGGCAGGCTGCTTTAAAGGTTTGAAATGGGTGTAGTCACCCATATGACCTTTGGACTGCACCCATTTCAAAACTTTACAAGATTTGAGGATACGACATCAATAGAGTGAGTTAATAGACAGCGTGTAAAAAGATTGATAAAAAAAAATAGTTTTTATGATAGAATATAGTATTGTCATCAGTAAAACATACGTATACGAAGTTTGCAATCGATACCACATTGGGTAGTGGGTTAAAATTGAGTTACAAGATTTGAGGATACGACAACAACAGCCAAAGTGAGTTAAATAAGAGCGCGTAAAATAAACAGTGAAGTCCCGCCGCTCCTCCTCCTGCCCTCCCCCTTGCTGGCCCTCCTCTCTCCAGAGCCGGCCCCTAGAATGTGTTTTTTTACCGCGTTAAACCGTCGCGGGACACAGATGAAAATTTTGCTGATTTGTGCGGGTCGTGCCTTCACCATATTCAAACAGAAAAACGTTTGGATTAATCTGCTACGAAAATACTGGTATGTTTAAGGCGCTGCATTTTCTGTGAATATTATTGTCAATATTGTGTATATCTCTTGAGTGTGTATATGAGTGTGTGTCTGTGAGTGAGTGTGTGTCTGTGTGACTGTGTGTATGAGTGTGTGTCTGTGAGTGAGTGTGTGTGTCTCCATGTGCTTACCGCAGCCTTCGCTCGGAGGTTCGGGGAGCCGTGAGGCGCTGCAAGGATGGGTGGTGGTCGCGGGTTTCTGAGGAGATGGAGCCTGCCTCAGTGGCCCGCGATCACAAATCCCTATTTAAATCCATCAAAAAAGTAACCTGCAGTGCCATACCTATTACCATAATTACGGGAAAACGGTGATCCAATCTCCGACCCCCAGGAACAGGTTTGCAGATTTGCTGAGCATTTCTGTGAGGTCCTGGGGGAGGGGGAATCCCTCAGCCCGGAAAACATCGTGGCACAAAGTGGGGATGACTCTGCTGAGGCTGCGGTGCCTCAAATATTGGAAGAAGTCACCCCCTGTGAGTGGCTGGCTGAGGTGCCATCTGTTGAGGAAGTACTGAAGGCGATCCAGAGTCTGAGACCAGAAAAGGCACCGGGCAGAGATGATCTCCCAAGTGAAATGATGAGGAAGGGTGGCGTTTGTGCACAGACTGCCCTACATGACATCATAACAAGTCTGGACCACTGGATGGGTTCCGCAGGATTGTAAGGATGCCCTGGTGACCCCCCTCTTTAAGAAGGGGGACTGCACAGACTGTAACAACTACATGGACATCTCACTCCTCAGTGTGTCGGGAAAGGTCCTGGCAAGGATTATACATTGCCTTGATAGGCATGCTGAGGGGAGGCTTATGGAGCCCCAATGCAGTTTCAAGAAAGGGCGGTCCTGCACACAGATGCCATATTTTCTATCCATCTGCTACAGCATGTTGTATATGTCGGATTATGAAATTTTGATAAAATAATAACATTTAATGAAATCTGGAAAAATGTGTAATTCGCATAAATTATGATAATCACGGAGATAATCGTATTAATTTATGCGGATGCTTGAAATTATGTTAATGTGTGCAGTTATGATAATTAGGCTTAGCTTCGGTATCCAGAGTTGTATCAATCAGGATAAAACGATTATCTTTGATTAAACATTTATTGATTATCTTAGTGTGTTTATGTTATGTTAGGTCTCCAAATTCATATCTCAACGCAGGTTACAGTTCTCATGAATAAGACAGTTTTGCATGGACTTGGAAAGAAACACTCGAGATACTTCTGTGTTAACAATTTTTATTCTAAACAGACCTATGACACTCTAATATGCAAAGGCAAAAGTATACGTCAATAGATTCATCGGCAAGATTATATTTGTTAACGAAATGTTTGAGACAATGGTGGATGGGTGCGTGTGTTTGTGTGAGAGCGTATCTGGCTCTGCTTTAATTAATTCTTCGGCGAGACTCTATGACAAAGAAACAGGTTTGACACGATATTCTCTCTCTGTAAACGTGTCGATTCGTAATGAGGATTTCGAGAGTTTTAGTTTGCATCGACGAATCTATTGGTCGTTTATGCGATAAGAGAACCGAAAATGAAAAGGCAAGAAAAAAACAACTTCACACTCTTATAACCGATGGATTCTTAATTACTCAAGGGGCCACGATCCTCACGGCCAGCTGGTGTTCAAACTTTATAATTAGTCATCTGATGATTGTCTAGGGTTGGTCCCATTGTGAGAGAGGTGGATTGTCTCTTGGATAAATTCTTGCATGCCCAGGGGAATGTAGATGTGTGTGTGTGTGTATGTGCTTCCTTGGGTTTGTGAGTGGGAGAGGTGATACGACCGACTCGGAGATTTCCTCTCGCCTGTGCGGGTTGCAGCCGCGACTTTCTCCGCTGGGAGATGAGCGGCGTCGGCCCGCTGCTGTTCGTGGAGAGGCTTGCCCGCTGGGTGGTGCCTGGCGGCGCTTGGCGGCGCTTGGTGACCCTCGGCGCAGGCACCCGTACTCTGTGACTCTGACGGCGCGGTGCTCGTTCTCTAGCTCTGACGGCGCGGCGGCTCGTTCTTTCTCTGTAGCCCTGACGACACGGCGGCTCGTTCGACAGGCTCTGACACTCTCTCTCTCTACTGCTGGATGACGAGTCGGTTCTCGTTGGTGCTGGTCGATCTGTGTGTGTGTATTAAACACACGGCGCATTCGATGGCGCTGTCCTCTTCCTCACGGCCGTTCGATCAGGCTTTCTCCACTGCTTCGTGCTATCTGCTTTGCTCGCTTGGTCAACGCTTGGCGATTTCCGCCCTTTCTCCAGGTTGCTTGCTGGTTGTCGCTCTGGCGATGAACGATGCTTTCGTTCGTTGCTGGGTGGACGTTGGGTGTCTTCGTTGGCTCGAGAATGATAACTGGAATCTCCGTCAGTTTCACTCGCAGCTCAGCGGCTCAGTGTAGCGATTCTTCTTAGGTGGTGCAGACCTCAGCTTGTCAATGCACGTCGCTACTCCGCGAACATCGCCATTCTGGATGACGAGAGAGCTCCTTCGTTGGCTGTGACGAGACGAGGTGACGCTGACCCCCGGTGGTATATCGTTGACGGGATTTTGCCTCGGCTTATATCGGGAAAATCCACTCTGGTTTTTTTCGAGTTGTTCAAAGGCCGGAACCATATAATTTTTTTTGTTTGTGTGCGTGGACACAGCTGCGTCCGTGTGTGTCCCGTGTGTGTCCGTGTGTGCGATTTATTGGAGGAATAAAGTTCTTCAAAGAAGCAGCTGTCCGTAATAATTCTGGAAAGAGGGGGGGGCGGGGTTTCCTCGCGAAACGGCGTTACATATGAGTCATCAAACTAAACCAGACTGACGATTCGCGTTCGCACCGAGATTGCAAAATGATAATCAACGTTTTGGGTTTGGATTATGAATAATATTGGTCGCGAAAGCCTACGCGTTAAGCGAGTTATATAATCCCTTCCCTCACTCTGGGCGTTATCCTCTGTTTCACACAGCTTTAAGCTGTTCGTTTGGTTTGGAAGTTAAAATGAGACTCATTTTACTGCTTTGTATAATTGTGATTTGATTTTAAGTGATTCAAGGTATGTTGTAGCCGTGTTCACGGTATTTCCATCGTGGTTTGATTTCTTTATGGGGAGATGTTATTTGCTCGTGTGCGCAAATCTTGCTGTCCATGCTGCGGGAAAACAAAGACGGTCGGGCTCCCTCTCCCCACTCGCTGCAGTCCTGCGCCCGTACTTGCGCGTGTTTTTTTTTTATAGAGACATTTGTTGAATTCCTTTCTCGTGGGCACCTTCCCCACTCGCCATGAAACTTTTTATGAGGGCCATTTCCCTGCTTTGTGCCTGCTGGCCGTTCCTCTCGGGAAGACAAAGACGGCTGTGAGCCCCCTTTCCCTGGAGTGTTACATGTTGGTTAGTTATGATAGACTTCTCCGCCCTTAACTCTCCTAGGAGATCCTCTCTAATTTCATACTTATTATTTGGTTTTGTGTTTATTCACGATTTGTGACTTAGCCTGTTATTATTTTTATCTGATATCCCGGGGCTAGGGAATTTGTTTTTGGCTTAGGAGCGACCCTGACTGCCATAATTATTCTTTGATGCTTCGGTCAGGCCGCGTAGAGAATTATTAAAGGTAAATAATATCAGTATTAAATTCACAAATGAGGACTCACGACCCCCTGGTGCAGACTGTAGTCTGGTTTTCAATTGGAGTGAGGATAGATCATGTTTGCTTAATCTTCATGGCTAAGTTGGTTACTTTGTTTAACTAATATGGCTCAAAACCCGTCTGTTCGTTTCCTTGTTGCCAATTTTTGTTACTTTTAACCAAAAATAATAATAATTATGTATGTCTCGTGGTGCCTATTGCTTGTATTGTGAGGGGGCCTTTTGTAGTGTGGGTATGGTTTTAACACCCTTTGCAATTCCCCCCCTTTTCCTCTTGTGTGCAATTCAGGGAGGTTTTATGACATTTTATGGCTATCTCTTTCATGCTCTCTGGCCTTTTGAGGCGAGGTGTGCGTGCATCTGCCCGTGGAAGCGTGGAAACAGGTTTTTATTTTCCTTTGTTTGCTACCAAGTTTCCCCCGTGTCTATTAAAAAATATATTATTGGCAGAATTATTCTTAATATTAATTTTTGAAAAAGGGGCATATACCCAACAAGCAGAGGTGCAGGGAATTCCAACAAGACCTTCATCTCTGCTTTATTGACCTGGTCAAGGTCTATGATACCATCAGTAAGTCTGGGCTCTGGGTTGTTCTTCGTGCTTTCGGGGTCCCTGACCCTCTGCTCACGATAATTAAGGACCTTCATGATGGTGGGTGGGCCCGGGTAAAACTATGTGGCCGGGAGTCGAAACCATTCCCTGTTCACCTTGGGGTGCGACAGGGATGTCCTCTGGCTCCCACATTATTTAACATCTATTTTGACCACGTAGTTCGTGAACCCTTCAATAGATGTACCGGGGGAATTTCCATTTGTTACAGATATAATGGGAGGCTGATCGATGCCCGGGTGCGGTCAAGGGATGGCTCCCTATTGGTAAATCACATTATGTATGCCGATGATTTGGTAATTGCTGCTCATTCAGAGGAGTTAGAGACGCTTCTGCTGAAACTGGAGCGTGCCACTAAGAGGTGGGGCCTTACAATCAGCCCAACCAAAACTAAGCACCTGCCTGGGTATTTTGTATCATCGGACACTCCACCCCCACAACTCCCAATCGGTGATGGGGCAGTTGTGGAGAGAGTGGAGAGTTTCCCATACCTGGGCAGTGTGCTGTTGTATATATAGGCCTTTTCCAAAAATGAAGATTAAGAATAATTCTGCCAAAAATGTTTGTTTTAATCAACCGCGGTGTAGCACGAGGCACAAAAAAAAGTAACAACCACCCTCACGAGCAGCTGCCTATTCAAACTCGAGACCAGAGAGCAGGAGGTGAGCCATACAAGGGTAATAAAAAAAACAGAACAAAGAGGTCGGGGGATTTGCTAATGAGATTCTGGAGACACAGAACTTCAAAAGGCCCCCTCAAAACAATACAGACAGTAGGTGCCACGATATATATAATTTGTTTTCATTTCCCTTAATACAACGGTTAAAAGTTCAAAACTTAGCGACAAACATAAGTGAACATCATAGATCCACACACTCACTCCAATGAAGAACCAGGCTACAATCTACATCAGTGGATTATTATTTCTGAATTATTAATTCAATACTAATGTTATTGTTTTTTTCTCTATCTACGCGACCTTACCAAAGCATCAAAGAATGAATTCTGGCAGTCATGGATATTCTTAAGCCAAAACGTAATTCTCTAACCTCGGGATATCAAATAATAATAATAAATCGCGAACAGCACAAACCCTGGATACAGGCAAAAGAGCAGCTCCTTCCATTGATGACAGGACGGCTTTGATGAAACTTATATTACCACAATAAAATAGAACAAACGCACACACACCTACCCAAAACACCAGGGGAATGCCACCGGACAGGAATCAGGCCAGGGTGAGACTTAAGAGATGGCTTAATGAATCAGAAGACACACACACGGACACACACCCATCTTCCCCCACCGCAGAGCGACATCAAAGGAAATTCTGGTTATTTGTGAGAAGGCGAGCCGAGGTGGGCAAATTTATTTTTTTAAGCACGGACACAGATCGTGCAGTTCAGTCTTGCAAAGGAACGAGAGGGGCATGGCCTCGAGATCAACCATGAGTGCTCGCAGAGAGAATGGACGATGTTTAAGAGGGTGCGAATACAATTTGCAAGTTTTTAAGAGTGAGTGAGCCAGCATCGACCAAGCCAGCATACAGCAGCGCCACCGAGCGCCACCGAGCAAAGGGTGTCAGCTGCCAGCGGACAAGCTGCAAGCGCAATCGTGCATCGCCAGAGAGAGAACGGAGAGCAGTGGAAAGAGCCTGAGCCAACGCAGCCCTGAAGTAAGGGCGGGTGTCCGTGTGAAGCCACCAGCTGCACGAGAGAGCAAGAGAGAAAGAGTGACGAGCAAACAAGCAATCAACCTGGAGAAAGGGCGGAAAGCACCAAGCATCGACCAAGCCAGCACGCAGCAGCGCCAACGAGCACCACTGAAAAAAGGGTGTCAGCTGCCAGCGGACAAGCCGCAAGCGCAATTGTGCATCGCCAGAAAGAACGGAGAGCAGTGGAAAGAGCCTGAGCCAACGCAGCCCTGAAGGGCGGGTGTCCATGTGAAGCCACCAGCTGCACAAGACAGCAAGAGAAAAAGAGTGACGAGCAAACAAGCAATCAACCTGGAGAAAGGGCGGAAAGCGCCAAGCATCGACCAAGCCAGCATCGCACAAGACCAGCAGCCAGCGAGCACGCAACAGCGCCAGCCGCGCCATCGAGCAAGGGTGTCAGCTGCCAGGGGACAAGCGGCGAGCGCTACGAGCACCTTCAAGGACAAGCATCGTGCCGACACAGCTCATCCAGCAGCAGAGCCGGCAGCTAACAGCAGATATGCCCCGAGCGAGAGGGGGAGCTCCGAAGCCGTTCGTATGACACGCCCACATTCACACGCCACCACGCTCACATATCCGGACTAAGAATAAGGATCAAGGAGACAAATTCCCACACGCACCTGAAACACATACCCAGACTGATGATAAGAAGACTAATGACAAGGGTGCGTCAACTATTAGTGATAACGAAGAACCTCGCTGCTCATTGAGTGATATGAATACGGTCGTTTATAAGTACATTTGTCGTTATTTTTCTTTTTAATCGCATCAAAAATTACCAATAGATTCATCTTTGTAAACTAAACGTATGAAACCTTCGTTACGAATCTACACGCTCACAGGGAGAATATTGTGTTAAACCTTTCTTTTCATCACAGAATCTTGCCCACGAATTAATTGAAGACTTAGCCAAAGATAAGCATCTTGCGTAAGCAGGCACACACTGCTGCACACCATTGTTCCAAGACATTTCGTTAATTATATAATCTTGCCGATGAATCTACTGACATATACTTTTGCCTTCGGGATATAATAATAATCTTTTTATTACCTTTCGTATGAATATCGTCACATGCCTGTTTAAGGACTTTTCCCTATCGCCGTATATGCTCGCCTTACTCGGTGGAATTAATCAATTGTTCGGTTGCCCAGTTTAACAACGTAATCATTGATGGTTAAATGTACGTATCAATGAGGGGAACTTCCCCAGTGGTATTGTGCTGATAATTCCAAGCATAAGAGTTCGCATATTAGAGTGTTATGTTTTTGTTTAGAAATTAAAATTGCTTAACACAGAAGTGTATGAGTGGTTCCTTCCTGAGTTCATGCTTAATAATCTTATTTATAAGAACTGTATCCTGCGTTTAGATTTAAATTTGGAGACCTGACATAAACACACTAAGACATAATCAGTAAATGTTAAATCGAGGATAATTGTATTATTCCGATTGATAATACGACCCTAGACAACGAAGCTAAGCCTAATTATAATAACTGCATATATTAGCAATCACATACATTAGCGTAATCTAATACTACAACCTCCCAAATTATCGTAATATATGCACATAATTACACAAATTAGCATAATTTCCGCTAAATTACGCATTATTCCAATCTGCATTTACATTTTTTTATTTTTATTAATTTTTCAAGACCCGACATATACAACAGTGCTCATGACCGGTTCCGGTTTGACAGCAGAGGTCTCACTCCAAATCAGTCGAGCGGCATTATCTTTTCATCGGTTGCGTAACGCTGTGTGGAAGCTACCTTATCTATCACTCCGCACGAAGCTTCAGGTCTTCTTGGCCACGGTCATTCCCTCCCTTCTCTACGCTTGCGAAACGTGGACCCCCCTAATGGAACATCTTCGCCGGTTAGAAACATTTAGGCTGGCCTGCCTATGATCCATCTTGGGTTTAACCAGGCTGGATTGTGTGAGCAGCTCACAAATCCTTAAAAGATGTGGACAAAATCTCATCGGTGAGCTACTCCAGCAGGCGAGGCTGTGTTGGCTGGGTCATGTAGCCCGCATGCCCAGCCACCGCATGCCTAAACAGCTTTTGTTCAGCCCGATCGAGGGGGCTAAACGGGTGCGGTACGGGCTAGAGAAGAGATGGAGTGATGTGGTACAGGAGGACGTGGAGCTGAGTGGACTTGCCGATGACTGGTACCAGCGGTGTCAAGATCGGCCTCTGTGGAGGAGGCTCGTGAAGGATGCTACTGGGCAGTTGGAGGCAGTCGCCCTCCAATAACAACGGAGGGGGGAGGAGTGATGCTCACAACAACGAGCGGAGCGCCGGGTGGTAAACCACAGCAAGTTGGCACAGTAGAGGGCACAGGTGGTGCATTAGCCAGTTGTCTCAGTCAGTCGACCTGTGTCATCTGGGGCGTTCGACACTTCACGTGGCCTCAAGGTGCACATAGCCTGGCACAAGCGTCCTAGTGACGTCACCGCCACTTAGTGGCGAATGGCGGTTGTTGTGTATATGAGTGTGTGTCTATGAATGACTGTGTATATCAACAACAACAAACCGCCATTCGCCACTAAGTGGTGGTGACGTCACTAGGACGCTTGTTCCAGGCTATGTGCACCTTGAGGCCACGTTAAGTGTCGAACGCCCGCTGGCAGGAGGTTACGGGGCAGACCCAGGTGCCACGGGTCGACTGACTGAGATGACTGAGATGACTGGCTGATGCACCACCTTTGCCCCCTACTGTGCCAACTTGCTGTGCTTTAGCCACCCGGCGCTCCGCTCGTTGTTGTGAGCGTCGCTCCTCCACCCTCCGTTGTTGGAGGGCGACTGCCTGCAACTGCCCAGTAGCGTCCTTCCTGAGCCTCCTCCACTGAGGCCGATCTTGACACCGCTGGTACCTGTGATCGGCAAGTTCACTCAGCTCCACGTATTCCTGTACCACATCAATCCATCTCTTCTCCAGCCCGTGCTGCGCCCGTTTAGCCCCCTCGATCCGACCGAACAAAAGCTGTTTAGGCATGCGGTGGCTGGGCATGCGGGCTATATGACCCAGCCAACGCAGCCTTGCCTGCCAGAGGAGCTCACCGATGGGACTTTGCCCAGATCTTTCAAGGATTTGTGAGCTCCTCACACAATCCAGCCTGGTTAAACCCAGGATGGATCGTAGGCAGGCCAGCCTAAATGTTTATAACTGGCGAAGTTGCTCCATTAGGGGAGTCCACGTTTCGCAAGCGTAGAGAAGGGAGGGAATGACTGTGGCCGAGAAGACCTGAAGCTTCGTGTGGAGCGACAGACCAGGCAGCTTCCACACAGCATTACACAACCGATGAAACGATATTTCCGCTCGACTGAATCGGAGTGAGACCTCCGCTGCCAAACCGGAGCCGGTCATGAGCACACTGCCCAGGAATGAGAAACTCTCCACTCTCTCCACAACTGCCCCATCACCGATTGGGAGTTGTGGGGGTGGAGTGTCCGATGGTACAAAATACCCAGGCAGGTGCTTAGTTTTGTTGGGGCTGATGGTAAGGCCCCATCTCTTAGTGGCACGCTCCAGTTTGTGTGTATATCAGTCACTAACGCACAAACTCAAACTAATACACGCTCACTAATACACACAAACACACACTAATACATGCTCACATAATACTCACTAATACACACTCACATAATACTCGTGAACACTCACATAACATGCACTAACACACACTCACACTAATACATACACACAATTGCACACAGTGTTGATATACGGTGTTTTTTCTGGAAGACTTTGCTGTTTTTTCCTGGATTTTTCTGTTGCGTGTAGTCACTTTAAGATGTTCCTTATTCATGTTTTTGTTTTTTGCGATTGCATCAGAGTTAAGAGCCGCATGGCTCACAGGGTTATACCAAATAAATGAAACTGAAAACTTAAATGAAAAAAATGAATATCTGCTTGCTATTATTTTTCCTAGACTTCTACTTTCATAGTTAGTTATTACTTAAGTTATTACTAAAACCAGTAATAATCGAATGCAGAGACAATGACTTAATATGATAAAGAGTAGATACATTTATATAGTCTTACAGATACAACCGGCCCTTTGAGGGCACCCAGAATGACGATGCGGCCCAAGATGAAATTGAGTTTGACACCCCTGGTGTAGAGCATAGATGAATGTTGTTCCATTGCCATAACGTAGCTCCGCAGGCTACAACACCTGTTGTTTTGCATGTCAATAACGGGTAGAAGCACCATCCAGTCTCAATCCTATTTAGATTTTCAGATTTTTGAGATGTAACATGTACACTAATTTACACACCCTCATATGTTAATATACACACACTCACATGTACATATACACTATCCATATACACTAATACTTGCACCTTATTACACGCTCACACACACTTATACACACCCCTGTTTGAGTCCGCAGTCGCTTTGATGTTACAGTATTTTTTTACATTAAAATAAATGCAAGCAATCTTCATATAATAAGGATTGACATTCATAAGGTGCAATTCGTCCAGTGATCTGAGTGCGCCATGGACAAAGTAAGTTAATATACGCAAGTATGTGCAGGCAGTCCCCGGTTTACGCAAATCTGAATGTACGGAAATGCTCCCATAAATCACGTAAAAAAAATCAAGGTATGGAAATATTTGTGTTAGTGACATAAGTGCAACTAGTGCAGCGTGTTGAGGGTGCGGATGTATACTTAAGCCCCGCCTCAACCAAAATGCCGCGTTCACCGTGCATGAGCTTCACGAGGATTAGGGTAAATTTCATTTTTTTTATAGCATTACGTTATTATTTTTCTTTTGTAGCATTATGTAATTGTTTGTTTTATATGCTTAGAACTATATATTTTCCCATATTTTTATTGCTGGTTTTCATTTTAAGTTTATTTCACGAGTTATTTACTTTAGTTACTGCGTGTTTGTATGTGTGTAGACAAGGTCTGGCAAAACAACACCCTTATAAACACAAACACGTTTCAGATTATAAAGGTACAGTGCAGTATAAATGAATGAATAATTGTGAGTGAACTGATATTTGTGAATGCCACCTATTATATATAAAATGTCTAACACAGAAGCATTAAACAATGAGCAGCTTTGCTCATGAACGTGTGTACTCTGGTCATGTGCACCACAATTGTGAGTGTCCCTCACTCACCGCGTGTTTGACTCCGCGGTTCCCGTGGTCTCAGTGAGTCAGCGCTGTCCCTTCTCCCATCCACCCGGGTTTAGGCTGCGTCACAACGAGATCGGAGACAGCGGCCTCCGACTTTTAGCGGACGTGATGTTGGGGAGAGAAGGAAGTTTGGAGACGTTAGAGTGAGTAATGTCCTGATGCACACACACTTATATAAGTACACCTAAACAAATATATATACACACATGTGGACACAAAACACAAAGATACTCAGTATAAGGTAAAACATTTTGGAACGTCTATTATAACTTTCTTTTTAATTCACTTTTTACAGCACTTTTCACCACTATTAAATAACAACACAATTACAATTGTCACATTACCTACTCTAACCAATTATATTGTTTCAAACTATATTATGTTAATACAGTAGATCATCGATTATCCGGCAGCCGGATTTTCAAAAACACCAGATAATAGCATCATTATATAAAAATGGCTTATTTTTGCAAATTCTTTAATACGATTATATTTTTAGGTGTTCTGTATATATATTTAGTGTTTATAAACAGCTTGCGATGTCAAAATCGCTTACATGAATATACAAAGACAAAATAAATATCCTGCTTTAGAAAGTGGCTGTATTTACTGTACCACACTCATCACTCCAATATCGAAGACTCTGCATGGGGTGATGTGCGTATTACGCTGTTGTTCAACGACTTGTGTTAGACAAGTTGTGTTTGACAACAACAACTTGTGTTTGACGACAACAACTTGTGTTTGACAATAGTCAGACTGATGCAGCCTTCAGATCGGTGCTCTGGCGAACGCCGAATTCCAAGCAATTTTTGCCGGATCGCACCGTATGTTTACCGTTTCTGTAGTTATTAATCATTAAACATTTATACACGTGCAGTGTTTGCATTGTTTAAGTTGTTGTACGTAGTGTATAATGTACTGTATATATTATTGGACACTGAAATAGAGCAAAGCTACTTTTTTTGTCACGCACATGGTGCCGGTCGCCGGACTGGTACAGCCTTTGCAGCGGTTTTACCGGATGTTGGAAGCCAGATAAACACGAACTGAATTTAATCGATGATCATCTGTATTTAACGTCATAGATTAAATTTTGTTTCAAAACTTTCGTGATCGCAGGAATTCATATTCGTGGGTCTATCGGTAAAGTCACGTAGATAGGTTCAAATAAAAAAACAAAAAACTACGACGTTTCGATCGCAACACAAGCGATCGTCATCAGGAGAAAAAAGGGAGGGGAAGCTGCTGAGGCAGGCTGTTTTAAAGGTTTGAAATGGGTGCCGTCCAAAGGTCATATGGGTGACTACACCCATTTCAAACCTTTAAAGCAGCCTGCCTCAATAGCTTCCCTGCTCTTTTAATTACACGCTTTCTATTAACTCACTCTGTTGTTGTCGTATCCTCAAATCTTGTAACTCAATTTTAACCCACTTCCCAATGTGGTATCGACTGCAAACTTGGTATACTTATGTCTTACTGATGACAATACTATATTCTATCATTAATTTATTTTTATTTTTTAAACATTCTTTATATGTTATGTTTCGGCTTGGGTATAATTGTCCACGCTCAACTGACGTTGGCTGTAAATCACCATGCCCCCTTACGTTGTGGCAGCCTCACGGCTACTTCCTGGAGTCGTGGAGTTCTGCCATTACGAGTACAGTACATTTCATTAAAGCGTGTTTAAAAAAAAATATTTTTAAATTACTTATTTCTCCTGATGACGATTGCTTGTGTTGCGATCTAAACGTCGTAGTTTTTTGTTATTTCATTTGAACTTATCTACGCGACATTACCGGTAGACCCAAGAATATGAATTCCTGCAATCACGAAAGTTTTAAGTCAAAATGTAATCTATGACGTTAAATACAGATGCCTGTCGATTATATCCAGTTCGTGCCTATCTGGCTTCCAACATCCGGTGAAACCGCTGCAAAGGCTGTACCAGTCCGGCGATCGGCACCATGTGCATGATAAAACAAGTAGCTGTCCTTTATTTCAGTGCCAAATAACACGTTCCTTCGGAGTGGGCAGGTAGGAACTTGGTTGGACAGCGCATTCGTGCATGACAGACAAATATGCACGACAGACAAATAATCCTTTGTGGGCAGTGTGGAACCTGTTCCTACCTGTATAAAAGATAACTTGACTTTAGGTAGCCAGGCAGACAGCCCCCTTAACTATCACCCCCCCTCTCCCTTAGGCCCCTCCCCTGACCACCCCCCATATCCTTAGGCCCCT
>JAAXLI020001480.1:0-15264 GCA_014621495.2 Entosphenus tridentatus
GGTCTTTGTGTGTGTCTATGAGTCTCTGCGCGAGTCTATGAGTCTTTGAGTGAGTCTTTCGGTGTCTGTGTGAGTCTATACCTCTCTGTGTATGTGATTTATTGTGTGAGCCTGTAGGTCTTTGTGCGTCTATGGGTCTCTGCACGAGTGTATGGCTTTTTGTGTGAGTTTGTGGCTCATTGTGTGAGTCTCTGGGTCTTTGTGCGAGTGTATGGGTCCTTGTGTGAGTCAATGGTTTCCTGTTTGATGTTATGGGTCTCTGCGTGAGTATGTGGATCTCTCTGTGAGTCTATAGGTCTCTGTGAGTCTTTGGTTTTCTGTGAATCGATGGATCCCTATGTGACTTTATGGGTCTTTGTGCGAGTTTATGGGTCTCTGTGTGAGTCTATGGGTTTCTGTTTGAGTCTATGGGTATTTGTGTGAGTCTGTGGGTCTCTTTGTTAGTCTGTGGCTCTCTATGTGAGTCTGTGCGTCTCTGTGTGAGTCTATGGTCTCTGCGTGAGTATGTGGGTCTCTCTGTGTGAGTCTATGGGTCTCTGTGTATGTGGGTCTCTCTGTGAGTCTATGGGTCTCTGTGTGAGTCTATGGGTCTCTGTGTGAGTCTAGGTCTCAAGCTTCTCTGACCTCTGAGCCAGAGCGACGTTTCAATGTGAACTTCCAATAAGTGTGGGCTGGGGGGTTGCATGGGGGGCCCCTATCGGGGCGTTTGTCCAAGGTGGCGGGAGGGCTGTGGGGGGTTTTCCTCCTTGGGCTGTGCTCTGGGACACAGTGAAGGAAACACTGAATCGGCAGATGGGCGGGTGCTGGCCTCCTTCATTTTTGGCAATGTAATCAAAGGGAAAAGCGATTTCACTCTCTGCCCTGCTACCCACTCCCACACCCCATAATGAGCTCCACACCAGAGGCCACAGCGGCTGTGGCTTTTGGTGTGGCCCTTGGCGCCACGTGGTGGTATCTGCCGCCGCCGCCACTGCCGGGACTCACGACCCCGGGTACAGGGGGCATCATCGCGCCTCCCAGCCATGGTCAATCCACTGCTGGATGAAGGCAGCCCACCTACCCACCCACACGCTCATTCATTCACCCACTCGCTCTGCGAATAAGTCACCCACTCGCCCATTTAACCGTTCGCTCATTCATCAACCATCTCAGCTACTCACTCAGTAGTTCAACTACCTGACACCCGTTCACTCACTCTCCAACTCACCTATATCGCCACACACTAATTTGCCTACCCTCACTCACTTAAGCTATGTACACACATGAAACACCTTTTAGCAACTCACTCACACACTCGTCATTTATTCACGGAATCGCTCGCACACTCATCTCTTCACAAAGACAAAAACGTCCTGTATAGCCTTAATAGACTGTTGTGGCAAGTGCTATTAGTGAGCGCCGATGAAGGCCGGCATGGTACACGAGGGGATGATTGGCCAGCACCACGCACGGCCGCCTTTGTCTCCCTAGTGGCGATGTTTACGCATTACACCAGGTATTCATTTGAGGCTGAGCCGACCTAGGGGAGGTCCATGACCGGTTCAGATTAATCGTTGCTGGTTGTTGGCCGTGAGCAGGAATCGAACTCGGGTCGCCGGGTTTGTAGCGGCCACGTGGTGGTATCGCGCAGCGCGCTCGCCACTGCTACCCACATGCACCCTGCACACCCTCGCACGCTGGTGTCAGTGATCAGCAGTCGCTGTGACTCACTGGCACGTGTCTCGCCGTGAAGCTGCCACGTGTCTCTGAGCTGGAGCCAGGCGCGGCGACGCTGCGTCCGTCTTTGGACGTCTCGAGTCGGCTGAGAGCGGCCGAGATTTGCGCCTATGAAGGCCGGTACGGCACACGAGGGGGTGGGTGGCCAGCACCACGCCCGACCGCCTTTGTCTCCCCACTGGCAATGTTTTACACACCGCACCCTTATTTGAGGCTGAATCGCCACTTGTGTTGGCCATGGCACTAAGGCTCCATACATTATCATCATCACCACCACCTTCTCCTACACCACCAGGGTAAGGCACACACTTGGTCATTGGGATCGTTTGCCGAGAAAATACAACGGGCACAGATCAAGGTGAGAGATGTCGGTGACAAGGTCGGTGATGATGAGACACTAGTGAGATGTCGAGACACCGGCTGTCAATGATAAATTGAGACTCACACTGAGATTGAAATCTCATTCCAATGACAGTGAGATGTTGAGATACTAGATTCAGATCTCATGGCAATGACATGTTGAGACACTGACATTAAGATCTATCATTACAATGATGGTGACATACTGAGCCCCTGATATTAAGATCCCATAATGACATGAAGATGTTGAGACACGGAGATTCAGATCCCATCACAGTAATAGTTGTCTCTTCCGTCGGCCACTATCTCTTGGATGCTGTCCACATTGACGGGTTTGGAATTTTCATCATCCTCATCATCACTGTTATTATTTTCTCGTTTGTGGGTAAGCGGCAGGCGCCGTGACCCATTCCCAATTGATGCCATGTGTGCGTGTGGTGGAGTGGTGAGGTAAGAGGGGAGGGGGGTGGTGGGGTAAGGGGGGGGGGCGCAAAGGGGCGCAAAGGGGACCCCAGCTGATCTCAGACGCTGGAGCAGTAGCCACGGAGACATCGATCAGCACCCAGCAGCAGGGTACGTGCCACACAGACTTCACAAACTGCCGGACGGGAATCAGTGATTCAAATCCAGCACGTTAGAGGATTGTGAGAAATATTGAAATGATGTTGAAGCACTGATGGCAGAACGCGGCAGGCGGGAAGAAAATATTAATAACTGCTCACCAACGGGGGGAATGGGGCGGCCACAAGTTCTGTTCTCTGGAGTTGGTGGACGAGACAAGGCTGGTCGTGCGCACGCAAGTCGTGACTGCTGCTGTCTGAATAGCAGCAGCAGCAGCGTCGAGTGACTGATGTGCTGAGTGAGTGATGTAAATTCTAATGGTGCTCTAGAAGGGCAAGAGAGTTGCAGTGAGTGATGTGAACTCTAATGGTGCTCTCGAAGGGCAAGAGAGTTGCAGTGAGTGATGTAAATTTTAATGGTGCTCTAGAAGGGCAAGAGAGTTGTAGTGAGTGATGTGAATTTTAATGGTGATCTAGAAGGGCAAGAGAGTTGTAGTGAGTGATGTGAACTCTAATGGTGCTCTAGAAGGGCAAGAGAGTTGTAGTGAGTGATGTGAACTCTAATGGTGCTCTAGAAGGGCAAGAGAGTTGTAGTGAGTGATGTGAATTTTAATGGTGATCTAGAAGGGAAAGAGAGTTGTAGTGAGTGATGTGCATTTTAATGGTGATCTAGAAGGGCAAGAGAGTTGTAGTGAGGGATGTGCATTTTAATGGTGATCTAGAAGGGAAAGAGAGTTGTAGTGAGTGATGTGAATTATAATGGTGATCTAGAAGGGCAAAAGAGTTGTAGTGAGTGATGTGAATTCTAATTTTATTATAGAAGGGCAAGAGAACTGAGCGCCTGAAGTGAACTATAATGATGCTCTCGAAGAGCTAGAGAGCTGAGCGACTGAGCTTAATTATAATGAAGCTCTAGAAGTGATAGAGATCTTAGTGACTGATGTCAACTCTAATGATGCTATAGAAGGGCTAGAGAGCTGAGGGGCCAATATGTTCCTCTAGACGGGCGAGAGAGCTGAGCAACTGATGTGAACACTAATGATGATCTAGAAGAATTAGAGAGCTGAGTGCCTTGTGTGAACTATAATGGTGTAATAGAAGGGCTACGGAGCTGAGCGATTGATGTGAAATCTAATGATGCTCTAGAAGGGCTAGAGAGCTGAGCAACTGATGTGAATTCTAGCCCCTCTAGATCGTTATTAGAGAGCTGTGTAACGGATGTGAACTCTAGTAATACTCTGGAAGGACAAGAGAGCTGAGCGACTGATGTGAAAACGTATGATGATCTAGAAGGGCTAGTGAGCTCATATCATTCTCTATAAGGGCTAGAGAGCTTAGTGCCTGGTGTGAAATTTAATGGTGCAATAAAAGGGTTAGATTGGTGAGCGATTGATGTGAAATCTAGTAATGTGCTATAAGGGCTAGAGAACTGAGTGACTGATGGGAACTCTAATGATTCTGTAGAAGGGCTAGAGAGCTGACTGAGTGATGTTAACTCTAATGATGCTCTAGATAGGCTAAAGAGCTGAGTGCCTTGTGTGAACTATAATAATATAATAGAAGAGCTAGGGAGCTGAGTGATTGATGTGAACTCTAATGATGGTCTAGAAGGGCTTGTGAGCACCGATTATGATCTAGAATACATAGAGAGCTGAGATAGGGATATGAACTCTAATAATGCTCTAGAAGGGCAAGAGAGCTGTAATAAGTGATGTGAACTCGAATGATCTTCTTGAAAGGCGAGAGGACTGAGTGACCGATGCTAACTCTAATGGTGCTCTGGTAAGGGCTAGAGAGGTGAGCGACTAATGTGATCTCTAATGATGTTATAGAAGGGCTAGAGAGCTGAGCGACTAATGCGAACTCTAATGATGCTCCAGAAGGGCTAGAGAGCTGTAATGAGTGATGCGACCTCGAATGATGCTCTAGGAGGGCTAGAGAACTGAGTGACTGATGTGAACTCTAATAATGTTCTAGAAGGGCTAAGGAGCTGAGCGACTAGTGTGAACTCTAATGATCATCGTTAAGGATCAGATAGCTGAGTGACTAATGTGAACTCTAATGATGCTCTAGACGGGCTAAAGAGATGATTGAGTGATGGGAAATCTGAGAGCCCGGTGTGAAATCTGGTGCCCATCTCAATAGATGGGCACCAGAGTTGAGCAATTGATGTGAACTCTAACGTTGCTCTAGAAGGGTGAGACATCTGAGTGACTGAAGTGAACTCTAATCATGGTGATAATTGTTTTTTTACCCTTTTATCTGGCAACAAAATTGACACCTTTTTTACAAGGAGTCATGTTTGCATTGACCACAATACCTGCAGTCGGAATGCAAAAAAAAACGCATCTCTGATAATGTATGCACTGCCCTTGAAATTGATTGGTCCACACCCGAGACAGCTTATTTTAGAGCCTCGTTTCACATGGTGTTGGACCAGATGATACCAAAAGGCGCACAACTCAAGGACAATGCACCATCAGAGTATGAGAGCTCAGGGTAAGAATTTACACCAATTCTAATATTTTGCTACTGGCAAAGGAGGTTCCAACGATTGAGGTTAAATCTCATGCTGCTCAAGGAGGGCTAGAGAACTGAGTTACTGATGTGAACTCTTGCGATGCGCTGATGGCTAGAGAACGAACTGAGTGGGTGATTTTAACTTTAATGATGCTCTAGAAGGGTTAGAGAGCTGAATGACTAATGCGAACTAGAATTATACTCTAGAAGGGCGAGATAACTGAGTGATTGATGTGAACTCTAAGGATGTTCTCGAAGCGCTAGAGACATGTAATGAGTGATGTTAACTTTAATGATGCTCTAGAAAAGCTAGAAAGCTGAGTGCCTGGTGTTAACTATAATGATGCTCTAGAAGGTCTGGAGAGCTGTAAAGAGTGATATGAACTCTAATGGTGGTCTCTAATGTTTAGATAGCTAAGCGACTGATGTGAACGATATCGATGCTCTAGATGGGTTAAAGAGGTGACTGAGTGATGTGTATTCTAAAGATGCTCTAGATGGGCTAGAGGGCTGAGTGAGTGATGTGAACTCTAATGATGCTGTTGAAGGCCAAAATAGCTGACTGAGAGTGATGGGAAATCGAATAATGTTCTAGAAGGGCTAGAGAGATGAGTGAGTGATGTGATGTCTAATGATTCTCTCGAAGGGCGAGAGAGCTGAGTGATTTTAAGTCTAATGATGCGGTAGAATGGCTAGACAGCTGCACGTCTTATGTAAACTCTCATGATGCTTTAGAATGGGTAGAGACCTGAGTTAGTGATGTGGACTCTCATGGTTATCTTAAGTGCTATAGAGCTGACTTCCTGGTGTGAAATCCAATGGTGCAATAGAAGGGCTAGACAGCTGAGTGACTGAAATGAACTCAAATGATCCACTAGAAGGGCTAGAAAGATGAGTGAGTCATGTGATGTCTAATGATTCTCTCGAAGTAGTGTATACCAGTGTATAGTGTAGTGTGTTGTGGAGTGTATACCAGTGCATAGTGTAGTGTATTATAGTATAGTGGATAGGAGTCTATAGTAGTGTTTCGGGTATAGTTGTATTACGTAGTGTTCAGTATTGTGTAGCAGGTTTATAATAGTGTATTGCGTAGTTTATAGAAGTGTATAGTGTAGGGTATAATAGTAGAGCGTAGAATAGTGTAGTGTCTAATAGTGTATAGCAGTGTATGGTGAACTGTTTAATAGTGTAGTGTATAGTAGTCTATAGTATCGTAGTATATAGTGTAGTGTAGAGTATAGTAGTGTCATGTATTGTGGATAATAGTGTATTGTAAAGCAGTCTATAGTAGTGCAGTGTATTGTACAATGTAATGTAAAGTATAGTAGTGTAGTGTATTGGTGATTTAGTTTAGCTGTTTTCATTTCCTAATAGCTTTCGTATTAACCCCCCCTCTCCTGCATAATGAATAGATGTTATCTATCAGCTTAACTTAGCATCCATATTAATCAGCTCAACTTCCGCCCCCTTTGTTCTCCAATACCCCCCCCCCCTCTCCCGCATAACGAATAGATGTTATCAATCGGCTTAACTCAGCGTAGCACTGCCCCCCCCCCCGACCCCTCACAGAACCCCCCCCTACCCCTTCCTCGCCCCCCCCCCCCCCTCTTACCCTATATAGTTGCGTTTCTCTATTAGCTTTCTTCACTTATTACAGTGAATTTGGCTGGAACGGTTCCCCCTGAAGACGGAAGCTTGTGTTGCCTCCGAAATGTCGTGATTTAATTGAGTTGTTTTTTCTTTTTTACATACGTGACTTTACCGAAAAAACCAAAGAGTACGAATCCTTGCAGTCACGAAAACTTCAAATCTAGGACTGATGTGAACTCAAATGATGCTTTAGAAGGGCGAGAGAACTGAGTGGCCGATGTGAACTTTCGTAATGCTCTCGAACGCCTATAGAGTTGAGTGAGCTATTTGAATCTCATGATGCTTTTGAAGGGCTAGAGAACTGATATACTGATTTGAATTCTACTGATGCTCTAGAAGGGTAAAATGCCCGAGTGCCTGGTGTAAACTCAAATTATACTATAGAAGAGCTAGAGATCTGTAAAGAGTAATGTGAATTCTAATGATGTGCTATAAGAGTTAGATAGCTGAGCGACTGATGTGAACTCTAAATATTCTCTAAATGGGCTAGAGGGCTGTGTGACTGAAGTGATCACTTGATGCTCTTGAAGGGCTAGAGAACTGAGTGAGTAATTAGAACCATCATGATGTTCTGGAATGGCTAGAGAGCTATAATGAGTGATGTGAATTCTAATGATGCTCTATGAGGGCTAGAGAACTGAGTGAATGACGTGAAATATAATGATGCGTTAGAAGGGCTAGAGACGTGACTGAGTGATGTGAACTTTAAATATGCTCTCGAAGGCCTAGAGAGTTGAGAGCCTGGTGTGAAATGTAATGGAGCAATACATGGGCGTGAGAGTTGAGTGATTTATGCGAAATGTAATGGTGCTCAAGAAGGGCTAGAGAGCTGAGTGACTTATGTGAATTTTAATTAGCTCTAGAAGGGCTGGAGAATGGAGTGAATGATGTGAACTCCAATGTTGTTCTATGATTGTTAGAGAGTTCAGTGCCTACTGTGAAATTTAATGGTGCTCAAGAAGGGCTAGAGAGATAAGTGAGTTATTTAAACTCTAATTATGCTTTTAAATGGTTAGAAAGCTGAGTGTGTAATGTGAACTCTAATGATGTTCTAGAATTGTTAGAGAGCTGAGTGCCTACTGTGAAATGTAATGGTGCTCACAAAGGGCTAGAGAGATGAGCGAGTGATTTGGACTATAATGATGCTCTAGTTTTCCTAGAGTTGTAATGAGTGATGTGAATTCTAATGATGCTCTAGAAGGGCTACAGAGATGAGTGAGTGATTCGATGTTTAATGATCATCTTTAAGGGTGAGAGGGCTGAGTGAGTGATTTGAACTCTAATGATGTTATAGAATGGCTAGAGAGCTATAATGAGTAATAAGACCTCTAATGATGCTCTATCAAGGCTAAAGAACTGAGTGACTGATGTGAATAATGCTCTAGATTGACTAGAGAGCTGCGCGACTGGTGTGACATCTAATGTTTCTCAAGATGAGCTAGAGAGCTGAGTGAGTGATGTGAATTGTAATAATTCTCTAAAAGGGCTAGAATGTAAATTATAATGGTGCTCTAGAAGGGCAAGAGAGTTGCAGTGAGTGATGTGAACTCTAACGGTGCTCTCGAAGGGCAAGAGAGTTGCAGTGAGTGATGTTAATTTTAATGGTGATCTAGAAGGGCAAGAGAGTTGGAGTGAGTGATGTGAACTCTAATGATGCTCTAGAAGGGCTAGAGAGGTGAGTGATGTGATGTCTAATGATCCTTTAAAAGGGCTAGAGAGCTGAGTGCCTGGTGTGAAATCGAATTCTCTAATGGAAGGGCTAGAGAGCTGAGCGATTGATGTGAAATCTAATGTTGCTCAAGAAAGGTGAGATATCTGAGTGACTGATCTGAACTCTAATGATGCTCTTGGACGGCTGGAGAGCTGAGCGATTGATGTCAAATTACAAATTTAACTCACCTTTACCTATAATAAAGGTGTTTGGATAAGATCGCGTTATTATAAATGCACCGCAACCCTCCACCACCCGACACGGCCAATCAATAAAAAATGTGTCACGTTAATAAAACGCCAATTAGTTATACTCTTTGGTTCTTTCGGTAAAGTCACGTAGGTAGAAAAATAATAGATCACGACGTTTCGATCGCAACACAAGCAATCGTCATCAGGTGGGACAACCACAGCAATAAAAAAACTGCTGAAGTAGGCGAGAGATCTGCCGTGGCACGAGGTTATATAGGCCTCGGTAGTAGGGGGGGAGAGAGAGGGGGGGGGAAGGAGGCGGAGCCCCGCCTTCTTCCCCCGCAGCAGCACCCGGGTCACTGGAGTAAAGTGGACCCCGCAGCAGCACCTGGGTCACTGGAGTAGAGATCGGAGAGAGATGCACAGAGAGAGAGAGAAAGACACACAGAGTCGGAAATAACAGCTGACATCGGCAGGTAGGATTGAAACATCACAGTCAGTTAATACTTTACCTGGTTAATAATGTCCTTCCAATGATTGCTCAGTTTGTACCCATCTTCTTGGTTGAAGCTGTGTCCGTGTTTATATAACTGGATGGCTTCATGAACAAATCTCTGATAATAGCCGGTGGGTTTGCAGAATACCTTCGTATTGGAAAAATCAATTTCGTGTAAGCCCACTGCGTTAAAACAATGATCCGCAACGGCAGAGATATTGGTCCTGCCGTGTTTCAGATCTGCCTTGTGTTTGTGAACGCGGTCCGAGACATGTCGTTTCGTTTCCGCAATGTAACTGTTGCCGCAGCCACAAATCAGTTTGTAGACACCCGGGTATTGCATATCAGGAATCACATCAGATGGGATCAAATCACGGATTTTGTGTACTGTGTTGAAATGAACCTGGATCTTGTGTTTGTTTAAGATTTTGGAAATCTTTTTGGTAACCCCTGCTATGTATGGCAAAGTGATGGTATTGGTTGGATCCTCAGATGGCCAATTTGTTACTTCTTTAGCCCACCATTTACAATTTGAGTACGACGAAAAATACAAATAATTTTAACTGCTATGATAGCTACAGACTTAGCGCATTTTGGAAGCGTATTTTTAAGTAATACAAAATAAATATTACAATTCCCTATAGAAGAATCACATACTAATTAACTGCTTACTAATCTATTATTGAATGACAATATCCCCCCACCTCCGCCTCTGATCTCGAAACCTGATGGGGTTCAACAATGATGACGTCATCCTGCACTATTTACGACCGGAAGCAGGTGGATGGCTTCACAATTCTGGCAAATCGTCCGAAGATGCTGGATGTAATTACCAGCGAAACGTCGTACTCAAATTCTAAATGTCGTGGATTTACTCTTCAAACACACCGGTGGGCTGAAGAAGTAACTATTTGGCGTTTTGTTAACGTGACACATTTTTTACAGATTGGCCGTGTCGGGTGGTAGAGGGTAGCGACACATTTATAATAACGCGATCTAACCCAATAACCTTTCTTATGGATAATATTGGTCGCGAAAGCCTACGTGTTAAACTCACCTTCACCTACTCACCAAACTTAAAACTGACCACCACCGACTCACCAGACCTAAAACTCACCACCACTTACTCACCAGACCTAAAACTCACCACCACTTACTCACCAGACCTAAAACTCACCACAGCTACTCGCCAGACCTAAAACTCACCACACTTACTTGCCTCTCCCTAGGCTGTTGATACACCAATCCCAATAACCACAACAACTATGGGCACCGAGCAACAGGGGAGGACGCCGCTGATGGTGGCGATGCCGGTGATGCTGCTGATGATCCTGGTGATGATGGCCGCACCGTGCCAAGCCAAGGCCTTCACGCAGAGGTCCTTCCTCGACTTCATCTCGGGGGCGGAAGCCTTCCAGGGGGACGACGGCTCTGCCGAGGGGGCGCTTATCCCCGCGACGCCCCCCGCGAAGCCCCCCGCGAAGCCCCCCGCAAAGCCACCCGCAAAGCCCCCCGTGAAGCCCCCCGTGAAGCCCCCCGTGCGGCCCGCCATGGTGCCCACGTTGCTGCCCCCGATCTACGAACCCGATGGAGGCCCCTCCGACTTCCCGTGTCCCTTCGGGTGCATGTGCCGAGTCAAGGTCATTCACTGCTCCGGCGTGGGTGAGTGCGTGGGTGACGGGGTCGGCGAGAGGGTGGGCGGTGGGGTGGGTGAGTGGTTGAGTGAGTGGGTGGGTGAGAGGGTGAAAGAGAAGGTGGGTGGATAAGAGGGTGAGTGGGTGGGTGAGTGAGTGGGTGAGAGGGAGCGTGGGTGGGTGGGTGAGAGGGAGCGTGGGTGGGTGAGAGGGTGAGTGGGAGGGTGGGTGGATAAGAGGTTTGGTGAGTGGGTGGTTGAGTGATTGGGTGTGTGAGTGGGTGGCGTTTGTGTGCAGGTTGCCCTATGTGACTTCATTACAACCGTCTGGTCCACGGGAAGTTTTCCGCAGGATTGGAAGGATGACCTGGTGGTCCTCCATCTCTGCCTCATAACCCATCCTCCTGTTACTCGCTGCCCCCACCCCCAGGTACGACCAGGCCTTCCCCTACTCCTAACACCACCCAAACCCCTAATACCACCCCTACCTCTATCACTACCCATGTCACCAACCATACCCCTATCACCACCCGTATCACTACCCTAACCCCTCCTTAACCTCTCCAGCCTGTTCTCATGTCACCATAACTACACCACCACCACCAATTTGAACAACCTCACTCTTAAAATTTTGATTTAAAGCTTTCGTGACTGCAGGGATTCATATTCTTGGTTCTTTCGATAAAGTCATGTCGTGACTTTACCGAAAGAACCAAGAATATAACCTCACTTTATTTCAACCATTATCATCGTATGTACAATTGTATAATTGCTGTAAAAAGCGCCTTGGAATGAAATGCAATATATACATCTGTAGTGAGTCCAACTGAGTCGCAGAAGTTCTTCTTCAGAGGCAACACATTTATTACACAACACGTATATACAAAAAGAGTAGCTGCCCCTTTACAAGATTCAGCCAAGGGTGGTGACCACCCAGCTAACTACACTACCATACAGGAGTTATGGCTACGACGGACCGTACCCATACTCGTGTCCCAGGCCACGTGTTGCTGCCTCTTCAGATGTAGAACGTGGAGCTTGCAGAACAAAGCTACCCCGGTCCCTACGTGACTTTACCGAAAGAACCAAAGAGTATGGATTCATGCAGTTACGAAAGCTTCAAATCAAGATCAAACAGGTTTTGTTTGGCCGGATAGAGAGGGCTAAACGGGTAAGTGGGTGGATTAGTGCATGGGTGAGCAGGTGGGTGAGTGGTTGAGAGGGTGGGTGAGTACGTGGGTGAGCGTGAGGGTGAAAAAATGGGTAAGTGCGTGGATGGGGGAGTGAGTGAATAAATGGGTGTGAGGGTGGACTAGTTTGTGGGCGTGAAGGTGGGTGAGTGAGTCAAAGTGTAGGTGAGTGGATGGGTGAGAAGGTGGGTGAGTAGGTGGGTGAGTGGGTGGGTCAGTGAGTGAGAAAGTGAGTCAGTGGGTGGGTGAGTGAGTGAGAAGGTGGATGAGTGTTTGAGATTGTGGGTAAGTACGTGGGTGAGCGAGAGGGTGAGGAAGTGGGTGAGTGAGTGGGTCAGTGTGTAACAGGGTGGATGAATGGGTGGGGGAGTAGATGGGTGAGTAAGAGTAAGTGGGTGGATTAGTAGTTGAGTAAGTGAATGGGTGAGTGTGCGAGCGAGTGGTGAGTGGGCACATTCCTCATTCTCTCAGCGTTTCATACGCAGCTGTGAACTATCTCTCTCTGCCCCCTCTCTCTTCCTCTCCGCCCCCTATCTCTTCCTCTCCTTTCTCTCCCTTCCTCTCTCTGTACTCCCTCTCTCTATCCTTGTGGCTCTACAGTATTCGTTACCAGTGAGCTCGGAGGCTTCACATGGTTCGTAGGCACAGCCGTAGCGAGGGGTAGACTAGACATGGTGTGCCGGCTTTGTCAATATTTTCCATGTCACTGAATCGGACAGATCCGATGGAATTGTTACCTCCTGTCTCACTGTTTCTCTTCTCTACCTTGCCTGTTTCCCCGTGTCTAGTGCATGTGCCCCCTCTCTCTCCGAGTGTCTCCTCCGAGTGTCTTCTTCTGTCTCCCCGTGTCTCCTCCACCCCTCCATCGCCTCTCTCTCCCAGCGTCTCCACTCCACATGTGCGTGGCAGAGCGACGATCGTGATCACACATCTGGTCCTCATGTGTCTCCGTGTGTCGCCCTGTGTCTCCTGCCAAGGTCTTAATTTGAAAAGGAACTTGAAAGAGAGAGGCAATTATGCGGATGGGGGGAGGGGGTGGGAGTTTGGGGAGAGGGTTGGTGAGATTTGGGGGTTGAGGGTGGACAGAGACAGAGAGAAATTGAGACAGGAGACACGGAGAACCACAGAGAGAGACGTGAGACGAACGCTGAGACAGACACGTGAAGAGAGACAATGAGAGGGAAAGAGACAGAGATACGGACAGATACAGACACAAAGATCCCCCATATAGCCTGTTATAGCCTGTTATAGACTGTAGGGGCAAGTGCTGTTAGCGAGTAGCGCCTATGAAGGCCGACACGGCACACGAGGGGGTGGGTGGTCAGCACCACGCCCGGGCGCCTTTGTCTCCCCAGTGCTGATGGCTTTATTACGCACCACTGTAGATACTCATTTGAGGCTGAGTCGACCTAGGGGAAGCCAAAAAACATGGGGTCACCCAGGACGTTTACCGCTTCTGCCTCTGTGAATGGCCCTTCCCCTGAACTGCCCCCGTGAATGCCCAGGCCTGAAGAAGGTTCCTGCGAACCTGCCCCCGGATCTGCTTATCCTGGATCTGCAGAACAACAAGATCAGCGAGTTGCGTGACGGGGACTTCGACGGACTCAAAGTCCTCCAGGTTAGTAGCAGCAGCAGTGACAGTAGTAGTAGTAGCAGCAGTGACAGTAGCAGTAGTAGCAGCAGCGGTGGTAGCAGTAGTAGTAGTGGTAGCAGCAGCAGTGACAGTAGCAGTAGTAGCAGCAGCGGTGGCAGCAGTAGTAGCAGCAGCAGTAACAGCAGCAGCAGTAGTAGCAGTCGCAGCAGTAACAGCAGCAGCAGTAGTAGCAATCGCAGCAGTAATAGTGGTAGCTACAGCAGTAGTAGCAGCAGCTGTAGTAGCAGAAACAGTAGCAGCAGTAGTAGCAGCAGTAGCAGCAGCAGTAGTAGCAGCAGTCGTAGGAGCAGCAGGAGCAGCAGTAGCAGCAGCAGTAGTAGCAGCAGTAGTAGTAGCAGCAGCAGCGGTAGTAGCAGCAGTAGCAGCAGTAGTAGTAGCAGCAGCAGTAGTAGTAGCAGCAGCAGTAGCAGCAGGAGTAGCAGTAGTAGTAGCAGCAGCAGCGGTAGTAGCGGCAGCAGTAGCAGCAGCAGTAGCAGTAATAGCGGCAGCAGTAGCAGCAGCAGTAGCAGTAATAGCAGCAGCAGTAGCAGCAGCAGTAGTAGTAGCAGTAGTAGCAGCAGCAGTAGTAGCAGCAGTAGTAGCAGTCGTAGTAGCAGCAGCAGTAGCAGCAGCAGTAAAGGCGGCAGCAGCAGCGGTAGCAGCAGCGTGCCATCTCACCTCCCCTCTCGACTCTAAACTAAACTATTTATTTTATTTCACCAGGTAAGGCCCACTGCATTTTGTAGCTCTCTTGTTCTTATTTGGACATTTATGGCAGCAACCAAAGACTCTAAACGCGTGGTGATGTTGACCCTAAATGTGGAAGGGAAAAAAGGTGGACCAGCAGAAACATCCACGTGGTCACGGGGAGAGGCACGGAAACTCCCAATTTACAGCAGGCGTCAGGGTCGGGATCGAAACCGCGGCTTCCTGCATACCAGGGGAGAGGTTGTTAACATATCATAGCCACCACGTGGTGGCTAGCAGGGTGGACAATGCAGGGGTAGGGGGTGGATAGCGTGGTGCCCTACCCACACCTGTCACCTACTTGTCACCTCCGCTCCCCTCTCACCTGCCCAAACCTCTCATCTTCCCACACCTTTCACCTCCCCTCTCACCTACCCAAACCTCTAAACTACTCTCCCTTCTCACCTACCTTCCCCTCTCACCCACCTCTCATCTACCCCAACTCTGAACTACCCTCCCCTCTCACCCAACCACATGCCCCACCCACTTACGCCCCCCCTTCAACTTCACCAGGTGCTGATCCTGGCGGGTAACAATATCGAGTCGGTATCCGCGGGCGCGCTGGCGCCGCTGGCAAGCCTCGAGCGCCTCCACTTATCGCGCAACCGCCTGGCCGTGGTGCCCCCGGCGCTGCCCCCCACGCTGCTCGAGCTGCGCCTGCACGAGAACCGCATCGCAGCGATCGGAGCCAACGCACTCGCGGGGCTCTCCAGCCTCATCTGCTTCAGTGAGGGGGGGGGGCGGGGGGGCCACAGTGGGTTAGGGGGGATAGTGGGAGGCTAATTGGCTGTGTTTGGGAGGCACAGGGGCGGATAGTGGGGGGCTAAGTGGTTGTGTTTTGGAGGCACGGGGGGGGG